>CP137671.1:14143710-14257055 GCA_037976565.1 Mesocentrotus franciscanus | reverse complement strand
CATCATAAAAATCCTTGGCATTGTTTTAATTAGATGAATTTAGATTAAATAATTAATTAATTTATTTATTTATTCATGGTATAGTACAAAATATGATGAGCAGCCCAAAACTAAATTATTCATATTTTACAAGCAAGTTATAAAAAAAAAAATACAACATTAAAAATTGTAAGAATATACAAACGCCAGCTGGTACTCGAGGTCCATAACCCACTGTGGTTATTTTGTTTTAGACCAACAAAACAAAACAAATATCATAAGTCATAAAACATAATTCATGGAGAGAAGTATTTGAGATTTTGATTGATAAATTATGCCCATCGTTCCCACCATTCTATCTATCCCCTTCTTCCCTCTCTCTCTTTCCCTTTTCTTCTCTATATCTTTCTCTCCTCTCGCTCTTTCTCTAGCCTGTGGGTTGTTGGCAGATATATCGATAATTTGGTTTTAGATATTTGGTTTAATTCAAAGTTCAAAGTATTTATGAAAAGTTCAAAAGAGAATGTTATTCTAATCAACAGTATGCGTATCAAAAAGAGTAAAAATATTACAAAATTACAAGCAGTCATAGTGGTCAATACAATTGTATCGAATTATTTTGTAGGGCTTGAATGGCGTGAGAAACATATTGTTTAATAATCTAATTAACACTAAATAATTGGTTCAATTCAAAGTTCAAAGTATTTATGAAAAGTTCAAAAGAGAATGTTATAATCAACAGTATGCGTATCAAAAGAGTAAAATATTACAAAATTACAAGCAGTCAAAGTGGTCAATACAATTGTATCGAATTATTTTGTAGGGCTTGAATGGCGTGAGAAACATATTGTTTAATAATCTAATTAACACTAAATAATTGACAAAAATTACGAGATAAACGCATTAAACCGAGGATAATGGGATATTGCTGGTTAACAACTTTTACCTTAGTACATTATTGCAGGACAGATTTATGGATTTTCCCCAGCGTTTACTTTCAATTTGCGCCTGATGAGCCTGATGTGGTAGAGAAGAGCACTTCTTTTGTAGCGCTCCGTCTTGCAAAAGACTTCAGAATAGGTTCGGCCATTTGCAATGATCGACAGTTTAAAGTTGATGACAAGGGAGGAGGCCAGTGGTGAAAGTTTGATGATCGGCTAGTCAATCTTTTGCCCAGACTCAATGCTAGTTTCTCTCGTCTTTCATTGAGACTGGTCAGTCCCGATTCTTTGAGAGCTGTTGGTAATTACAGTAGCGCGGTCCAAGCCCGTTTTTAGATTCTTTCAATCTGATTACTTTGGTTTTCAGTTAGCCCAGAGTGCTAAACAGGGGCACAATATTCTACCAAGGGCCGAACGTACGAACAGTAGACACATGTTGATAATAAATCATTTGCTGAAAGTTTGAATCCGTTCAATATTCTGAGCATCTGTAGTCTTGTACTTGCTTGCTTGACAATATCATTCACATGACATGAACATTTCAGATCATTTTGAACCAGTACTCCAGGTAATTTTACAACCGACACTTCTATCAATTCTTGATTATCAATGCGTATTGTGGGTGTCACTACGTCTGAACGCATGAAGTGGACATTCACCATGACACATTAGATTAATTTTATGTTAATTTGCGAGTATGATTGATAAATATTTAATATGTATACATATTTTTCTATATTTATTCAATATCGTTATCGAAGCCTAGGCTGAATTGTACAATAAAAAAGCACGAATATAACAGCACTATACCAAAATATCATAATGTGGAAAACGATACGCGATTAGGCAAGGTAGATGTGACCCATATATTATTTTGTGTCTATCTATCCTGGTATCTACCCAGTTCGGAGGTTTACTACAAATTTTTCCACACATCTCTGTTATCTGCCATTCTAGTACACTCCTGCAGTGTCGTTTCTTTTCAGGTCTTTATCCTCCTAGTTGGTTCTCTGCTTCCCTCTCGTTTTTCTATTTCAACTTCTAACAAATCTTTCTAGAGACCCTCATGTCTTTCAATATGACCGACATTTTTTGCTTTTCTTTATTGAAATATTTCTATGAGGATATTTTGTTTAAGCCCTGCCATGTGCAATATCACTTTTTTGGGGTAAAATGAATTAATTGATTATTAAATATATGGTTTTGAACAAATGAAACAACCACATACAATCAATTGAAATAACATTGTAGCATCCATACATAATTCAAATAAAACGTGTTTCATTTTCTTGAATAATAGTGTTCCAAAATATGCATAACTTTTTTTGTTCTACAATATATTTCGATCTTTAAACGATTATGGATTAATTTTCTGAAATTACAAAGAACAGTGACTTCGTGAAACTTAGGTTATAGATTTTTTGTTTGGATAAAACTTAGATAAACTGCGTATTTTGCATATATGATAAGAGAATTTAAACATTTTGTTTATCAAGTTATAACCTATAATTAGAACGAACTTATCGAAAGAAAGATCAACATTGTAAAGTTTTCGAACTATGTCTCCAAATCTTAACCAAAACAATCTTGTGTGATTGCATTTTACGAATAAATTAAGTTTTTCGTGTAATTCATCATCATATGAACAAAAGGGATTGTTACATAATTTCCATTTGAATAAATTATACTTATTTGGTATTAAATTTGTGTACCAACATAAAATTAAATTTGGTTATTCTGGTTTCCTTCATAGCTTGTATAAATTAAATGACCATATGACTTTCCAGTCAGTTTGTTCTGTACTATTTAATATTTCTTCCCATTTATCTTCAATCTTCAATTGAATGAATAAACATCGTAGAGTAACAAAACCTAGATTTTCGTTTAGTGTTAACATTCATAAAAACTTTTATTTTCATAACAGGTTCATTTTTGTCATGCGTCACATCATATATCGGTCTAAACATATTCTGTTTCCAAACTTTGGGAATCGCATTGACTATGATGTTATATTCTTGAAACAAAGAAGCATGTTTTTTCTCAAATGGTTCTTCAATTTCTTTCAAACACATAAACCTAGAGTCTTTTACGATATCATAGATTTTCAAAAGATAAATGATACTTTTTGGTTATGATCTCTTATGTTTGAGTTAAACCATACGTCCTCACTTTTAACATTGTAAATCAAATGTTGTAATACTTTCTACTGTCTCTTTAAAGTCAAACCAAGTATATAATGTTGGGGCATTTTTATATTCTCTAAACAATACTTCATATCCTCTTTTGTACATTTACTATTCAACACATATTGTTAATTGCCTACTTTTTAAAAAAAAGAAACCATCAATTATCCTTTTCCATTTTGAGGTTTCGTGGGAGGAGTAGTGCAATATCCACTTAGTATAAAGCTTTGTAACAGAGTATTCAAATCAACCGTTTTCAATCCATACAAACCACCTTTCTTTTTATTTTTTTCTTCTTTTTTTCCATTCCATAAAAATTAATAAAGTAAAGAATCAATGCGTTGCACTACGTTTTGCGACGTGGAAATCATTTGAGCAATGTATATAATTTGAGAAATAAGGAATGATTTGATTATAGTTTTTTTTTAACCAGATAATGTTAAGCGCCTGGCTTTCCATAGACGTATGACATTTTTTATCTTTGGTATTTTGAGTTTCCAATTGTGATTTATTAGGTTTTGCTCGTTTTGTCCAAATTGAACTCCTAATATTTTAAACTTCGGAATTGGTGCATAAATGATTTCACTAACGGTTTCTCCATTGTTGTTAATTATGGCACTTTTTTATTTATTCAACTCTAAACCAGAAAATAAACCAAAAAGTTCCATTGGCTTTATGGCTTTTGTGTTTTTTTTGTGTCATCAACAAAAAGTGTTGCGTCATCTGCAAATTGCAATATCTTTATTTCAACTGAATCAACAAGTGTAATTCCTTTCATTTCAGCTAATACCTCAGCAGCGAGTATGAATAAAAGGGCTGACAGAGGACAGTCCTGACGCACGCCTCTTGTTATGTTATTTTGTTCTGTTAACCGACCGTTCACATTGATACTGCTTTTAACATTTGTGTACAGAGTCGTGACCCATCTGTAAAAATCATATTTAAATCCAAATCTCCATAAACATTCAAAGACAAAAATCCAACTTAGACAGTCAAAGGCTTTTCTAAAATCTGTTAAAAATGCTGAGTGATTTTGGACATGATAAAATATATTTAGATTTATGAAATATCCTAGTGTTCAACGTATCAACTTAAGTTGAGGTGATTGGACTGCCTGCCATGTCGCGTTGATCACTATTGCCACGCCCATAATTCCTCTGTGAACCAATCACGGGTCGATGAGATTACGCAAGCACAAGATCACGGACACCATAATTTCCAATCTGTCAAATCAAAGCGGACCTTATGGTCTTTTAATGAAACAGTGCAATTAATCCTTGGCATCGTCACAATTTGATTAATTTGATGTCAGAAGTATAAGGTGTTTCTCACAGCTAATTGATTTATCTAACTTTATATAAATTTGCGGGTATGGTTGATAACTAGTTCAATTTCAAAGTTCAAGTTCAAGTTCAAGTTAAATATGTTTCCACTGTCTCAAATTAAAATATATAATACAATATAAACAAATTATAGCAGTGGATTACCAGAACCGGTAATCTTGCAATTATAAAATGATGTACATACTCCTTTAGTGAACATATACATCGCATCATTATCAACGAATTGCAGAAAATATAATCATTTCTAATTAAATCTTAATTTAAGAATAAGTAGGAGGAACCTATAAAAGAAGCAGACCTTGTGAAGCTATAGGTCCCCTTTTAGGGAAAAAAAATCAAACCTGTATTCAAGAATGAAAACAGGGGAAAATAATTAGTTTAGTGCAAGGACAGAGAGGGAAAAAGGAAGAGAATATGATAGACAAGGATGAAGAGAAGGTGAAAGAACAAAAAGGAGGAGGGGGAAGAGAGTGAAAGAAAGAGAGAGAGAGAGGTGCAGCATCCTAAATTCATAAAGAGTTCAAGCAAGTACATTTCAATAAAATGGTACAGTAGTACGCAGTTGTAACAATGAAGGACTGCTAGGCTTATCAAGAGAAGCATATTGAAATTTACAAAGGGAGAAACCTGTAGAAGGTATGTGCATGGTTTCTAATGATATATACATCTGGATACATTAGGGTTAAGGTTGCCGAGGCCTGCATCCACAAATAATCGTAACCATGAGTACTCTGCTTTATTGGAGAGTACAACACAATAGTGAAGAAGATACGTACATGTAATGACACCTTTAATTCATTTAACAAGTAATTTTGCAAAAAGAAATATATTTTCAGGTACCGTAATAAATGAGCACAAAGTGGGAGCATTTGCCAAGGTTTGCTCGAGAGAAATCCAAAACTTGGGTCAAGTATAGAGAAAAGAATGTTATGCTGACACTGTTCTCATTCTCGGTAAATTATATGAATTAGACTGTCGCTTGGGATAATTATGGTGTTGGTTTTTTGAACACACAATATTGAATATTTCAGGTAATGCGTTTGAATTAATAAGCTGTTACATATTTTTTGACCAAGGTGAAAGAGATATAAGTCAGAAATGTTCATAATATTAGCTTCATAAAAATGTTTATCAGTAGGAGCAGAGTATCCAGTGTTGTTAATAATGTGGAGTTCCCTTTTTGGAGAAATTAAATTCTGTACATTTGGGTTTTGGAGGCGTTCCCCTAGGCGATAATTCCATAGTTTAAATAAAGTAATACACTTATACAAGTGATGAGTAAAGCATTTTCAATAAATTTGATGGAATATAAAATTTCATTTTGTTAATGACACCAAAATTTCTCGAGATTGTCATTATAAAATTATCGCCCGAGTATATGGATTTTCCACGACAGTCTGTTATCGATTGTGAGACCTCAACAAATTGTAAAGGAGACCTCTGCTAATTTTGAAAGAGTCTGTAGTGACCAAATATCGGGATTTTTAACTTGTGCATGTATAATAACGTTTTACGAGTTTTATGCATTGATTTGTACATGTTTAATACGTCATGTATTGCTTTCATATTTTCAAAATGGCGGCTAGGGAGAATTAATTTCCCTTGCGTAGTACTTTTCCACTCCGCCCTTCTGACTTTGCAGACATGTTCCAACCGGTTATGTCTGGTTTGTAATATATTCTATTCTATTATTTTCATTATTACGTACAGCGCGTATACTGACATGTTATTGTGTACGCGTATTTCAAATTATAATTCAACCAATCACGCTCCAGTGGTGATGGGGGCTTCGCTTTGATTTTCCATGTGGAAATCAAATCGGTACACACAGGTTGTTACTGTGTTTTGTTTATCGTGCCGGTCGAATTTTCGTCCAGGGAGGACTCAACGACTTCGTCCCCGGACCTCCCGCGGTGGGCTTGTTCACCAAACGTCTTAAGTTTGTGAGATTAAATTTCGACTCTTTTTATATTGTTTTGTGGAGTGACTTGTTTGTCGCCTCTAACAGCATATTCCAGCATGATCTGTCGTTTCCACCGACATTATTAGTTGTGTTGACACGCTGATTATCGTCATCGTCATCACCTCTCCATCATCAGTTGTGTTGTGTTGACACGTTGATTATCGTCTTCGTCATCACCTCACCAATATCATATTCATCGTCATCCACGTCATCGCTGTGTTCGTCTATTGACTGTCTCATCACCATCATCAACGACACCATCTCCAACCACATCGTCGCCGTCATCGTCTTCGTCAGCTTCGCCGTCTTCATCATCGTCCTCCTCATCATCGCCGTCTTCGTCTTCTTCATCATCGCTGTCATCATCGCCATCATCATCGTTTTCATCATTGTCAGCATCGTCCTTTCCTGAACTCGTCGTTGATGCTGATTTGGTTCGATTAATTTATCTTTTTTTTTTGTATGATTGATTATATTTGTGTATTAATTTTTGATCGTAACGGTGATTAACCTCGATGTTGGTTTCATACTCCCTTGGGATGCACCCGTTGATTATTTTATCCAGTGATCACTGTTATTTTCATGTTAATTATTGACGTCTGAGACTCTGAGAGAGTTGTTCGCTCACTTAGATACTTAATTATTGTGTGTATGTTTTGTTTGCCCGAACGAAAATACGAACCTTGATTATCTACTAGTATATCAAACTGTTAATCTAAATTATTGAACCTTTTTGTTTGATAGTGTTGTTTTTTTGGTGAACTGGTGAAAAAATAAAAATGGCAACGTTAATTTTACCTTGAAAAAAAAAAAACCCACCCCGCTTATTCGCCGGCTGGCTGATTCGCCGCCAAATATTTTTTTTCCGAAATGGGCAAAACAAAAATAAATAGTGCTTTTACCCCCGCCCCACCCCCAGACTTATGATTTGCCGGCTTGCTGAGTCGCCGCTTTATATTTTCTCACGAATTGGGCCCCCTCTTGCCGCCGGCTGGATCCGCCCCTGGTCCTACAAGTCAAAGATTATATCACCTGGAAGAACTTTAATGGAGTTACTGAAGAGCATGTAATTAGTTTTTTCTAAGTTTAATGAGAGTTTGTTCGCTTTGATCCAATTAGTCACCTTTCTTAATGCATTAATTTCAATAGCAATAGAATGGGGTCTCTATTGCTATGAAAGGCAAGTTTATAAGGTTAAGAATGTTCAATATAATATACTAAAATCTCTTCGGGAAAATGTTTCAAGGGCAAATGGACAAGAGAAGGGAATAACTGATAATTAAACAGAATAATTGCGTCTTATTTACCAATGTTAGCCTATTAGGCTAATACTGCTCTTTCTACGGGCCCTGCAGTAATACTCAATCATATGTAATTATGCAATTTCAATCCATAGATCCAAACATTATTTTGTGGGGCCCACAAATATTCCCCCCCCCAAAGCCCCCAAAAAAAAAAAAAAAAAAAAAACAATCAGCAGTAAAGGAGTAAAATGGTTTGTATTTTTTAACCAAAAAGAAAATAAAATATAATAAAACCTGAATTGAATCACATAAAAATTATATTCTATTCAAAGGAAAGTTAACAAGAAATCTATTTCCTAAACATTCCGCATGCCCCTATATTTATCAAAGGAGGATTTTATAATAGCGATACGCGCATATCGTGGAAATATTGTGAGAGGATGGGAAAGCGGGACAGGGTAATAATGATAGAGGTAAAAATGTCAGAGGTGATAATGTCAAAAGTACAACAAAAATGGGGTGTTTCCATTTACTGTACTACTTCTTCTGACCTACCTGACACACTTCAGTCTGACCCATTTTTTTCCCATCCATTTTCTACACAGAGGCATTTTCATGAGACAGGTTCTGTGATTGGCTTGTTTGCTAGTGAATATTCATGACATGAGCGCGTTCATCCTTTCGTGTCGCGAAAAATACGTAAATTTTAACTTTACAAATCCACAATAGTTCATGAATTTCTGCTGTTTCCCCGCTCAGCGCGTACTTCGATCGTGCAAGCGTTGTAAGTGACACGCTTGTAAATGATACACTCGGCCGCTTGTAATGTACGCGCGAGTTATTTTGTTTGGAAATCTTCCGCCGATATCGTGGGAACAACCGTAAATCATATTTCAGTTCAGTTCAGTTTCAGTTTATTTTCATATTTCACATGTTGTATAATACATCGTTACATTTGGCATGTTACATTTTTTTTCATTTGTTTTGTATTCATACAAACGAAGAGATTTATACATAAGACTAAGTTACGTAAAAGGAGAAATATGATGGAGCCTAAAGAGAAAGCAATGCTTGTAGGTCATAGGCTCCGGAAGTTATAACAATGAAATAGTCTTGTTTTTTTTTTAGATAACGTAGTGGGATTAAATTGAAACTTATTCTGAGGAAAAGGTAAACATTGGTCATAATTATACTTAGCAATACTTGTATGACATTTTCACTACCTGTACGCAATGGCAATTCAAAGAAATTCAAAGATGTTATGCGTAGAAAAAAAATTAATGTAGCCGCGCCGGCAAAGACACTGATTGGCAATGACGCTAACATCTTGGTACATGTATAATGGAAAAAAACATGAATAGAACATTTTGCGATAGACATTTATTTAAAGCTATATATGTTTGCCCGATGATAAGCCGTCACACCCACCCGCCGCAATTAATGCACTGAAACTCAACAGCAGGAGCGCGGAATGCATAACTCGTCGCTGCTAGGTCGGAAAGACATTAACGACAAACAAAGCACGCACTCCGCACTCCGGCCACCGAAGCACAATAACATCCCAGCAGGTGAAGGCAACGGCCCGTCACCAGGCACAATACAACAACAGCAACAAAAAGGAAACATTAAGTTTGAATATCGACAACATTATTAAAAGAACATCATGCTTCTTCTTCCAGTATAGTGTAATTGCTTAGTAGATGACGTTTCAGCTTGCGCTTGAACGAATATAGTGAAGTTGATTCTGTGAATTCAATAGGGAGGTCATTCCAGAGCTTAGGGCCCCCCCCTGGATCCGCCAATGCTAGTGTTTACAAATAAAACTTGGATTTATTTCAAAACAAACAAAACGAAACAGGTCAATATATATCATGAGTTGTATACAAATAGTTACAACAAACCATAAACCCCTCGGCAATAATCTGGCAAAAAGTAAAAATTTGGGCCGAAAGGTAAATAAAAGTTAAAGAAAGAAGAAAATAAAGCAGCGCTGAAATAATGACTGCAGAGAATCCTTCGTAATTCTTTTTCGATAAGCCTAATAAACAACCATTACCAATATTCAACCTGTAACATGCTTTTGTTTTGATATTTTTACCTCTGACATTTTTACCTCTGACATTTTTACCTCTGACATTTTTACCTCTGACATTTTTACACCGAGCCGGGAAAGCGTGTGTGTTTTTTTATTAAAGGGGTGAGAAGACATGAGCCCCTAAACACTGGCATACTGATTGGAGGGGGGCAGTTACCTCCCAAATGAAATTCAAACGTGGTTTATTTCTAATTCGATACCAGTGATTTACAAATGTTGTTGAAATGACATGATTTTCCAAGATTTTTTTCTCAATTTTTTGGTAAATCACACCTTGCGTTTCTTGAAATTTCAAAATTCCCCAATTCCCAAATTTACAGTCAGGCAAAAATTATGCTTATTTAGAAGCCTTCATGTCAGGGCCTGCAGAACGGTGGGAATCGGGGACTCGAGCCCCTCAATTTTTTGAAAAGTATGTTAAGGAGAAAAAAGAAAGAAAGAGGAAAGAAAGAATGAGTGACCTGCCAGTGTACCAAATGAGGTATCAAATATGCTCATCTGACGTAATTAGAAGGCCTAAACCCCTGAGCTTACGGGGGCTCTGTCCCCTGGACCCCACCAAGGGCCCTAAGGCGGCCCCCTGGATGCTCATCTGACCGTAATTAAATACCTAAAACCCCTGAGCTTCCGGGGGCTCTGTCCCCTGGATCCCACCAAGGGCACTAAGGCGGGCCCCCGGATGCTCATCTGACCGTAATTTAATGCCTTATAAACCTGAGCCTCCGGGGGCTCCACCCATTGACCCCCGCCGGGGCTCCAACTCGGACCCCACGCCAATTTACACTCGCTATGCTGTACTGTTCCGCGGGGCCTCTTGTAACATGTAAGAGTGTGGTGATGCAGATTTTTCTTCTGCCCCCAAACGTTTTTGCTCATTACGCCACTGCCCCTGAAAGGTGACCCCCCTGGAATGTTTGCGCCCCCCCCATCCCAACCTGCTTCCGGCGCGCCTGACTGGCATCAATACTGTACTAAATTATCTCGTACCACGGATATAAGTACGGTATGGGAGAATGTTAAAGGAATGGCCATCCACGTGATATTACTAGCTCAGAGTCTCCCCATTATAAATGCGCTTGACAAAGCAAACACTTTTCTGGAAGTTTTTTTTTGTAGTGCCGGCTCATCGTTGAGTGGAGATGATTATGATAGAAGGAACGAATTTGAACAGGAAGTTATAGATAAGCTTGATTTAAGTCAAGACGGTGAAAATGTATTAAATAAATATTTTACAGTAACTGAGTTGGAAAAGAGTATAACTGAGATGAAGGATTCAACGCCCGGGCAGGACTGAACATATCCATACCGATTGGACAGTTGCCAGATATCGCTTTCCATTATCTTGTCGATTTTGTTTAATGGGATCTGGGACAGTTTCGTCCTGCCTGGACAATGATTACAAGCCATTCTAATTCCAGTTTTAAAAGCGGGAACAGATCTTCATCATATAGACATATCTCACTATCTCCAGTACTCTGTAATCTTATGGAGAAGATGGTTAAAACCATGGTTTATTGAAAAAAATGATGTTATTACCCCGTTACAATCGGGTTTCCGAAAAGAAAGGAGCACAATGGACCAAATCATTAGATTAAAGACCGTTATTCATAAGGCCTTGTTAAGTAAAAAAGTATACAATGGTGGTCTTCCTAGACTTAGAGAAAGCATACGATGTACTATGGAGAAAAGGAATTATATATAAAATGTACGAAGCAGGTTTGAGAGGAAACATTTTTAAATGGGTCGAAGCGATTTTCAGCCATAGAACTGCTCAAGTTAGAGTAGACGGGACACTGTCAAAGAGAAAGGCAGTACATGGAAGTGTAATCAGTCCACTGCTATTTACATTTATGTTGGAGGATCCTGTGTTTTGGAACAAAACGGCCAACGTTAAAATTCGAACGAAATAAAGTTCAATCGGCGTTTAAAGAGATAGAAAACTGGGATAAAGATGGGAAGTGTATGTCTCGTATTCAAAGTCAAGAATGGTCCTATTTGGTAGACGGGGAATAAAAGAAGTCAAACTAAAGATTAATGATTGTATTATTCTGGATCTGGATCACACGTTCCACGAACATGTGAAGCGGGCATTCGGCTCCTCCACGGATCTGATCAATACAGGCGTGGTGGAGGTCAAACGAGCAACTGGCCGTTGGGATAGGATGTCATAACTATCAACCCCTTCTGTTTTTCAGGTTTATTTATTTTTCTTTCTTTGGTTTTAACGCGTCTGTATGATTTGTTTCTGATATAACTAGTTTTATATGATATAAATGTTAAAACCATTGAAAAAATAGAGTATAATTATATATATATATATATATATATTCAACATGATCAACATGATCTTAACCACGGAAACTACGGGCCAGTAGTTTCGGCGAGACCAGATTTAATTGACAGACAGTTTGACGAATATTTAACCTTTATTAATTTGTACCGGGGGCAGAGGACAAGCCGCTTGATTCAGTTGGACCCTAGCTTCAAGATTGAATGCATGCATAAGACTCGGAACAATTGTTTAAAATACAATGAAAGAAATTTGACAAATGTCAAACAACAACAACCCTCTTGTAAATAGATATACAAATGTGAAAAATTTAAATAATTTGAAAAATTACACAATCACACACACACGCGCGCACACGCATACACAACACAGTCACAATCGCTCAAGAAAAAACGACGTGAATGACATTAACATTTTTCGACGGTTCTAGGACAATTACCCCCTGGGCAATCACCCCCCGGAAAATTACCCCCCGGAAAACTACCCCCAAGGACAATTACCCCGGAAAATTACCCCGGAGAATTACCCCCGAGGAAAATTACCCCCGAGGACAACTACCCCCAAGGACAATTACCCCCAAGGACAATTACCCCGGAAAACTACCCCCGAGGACAACTACCCCCGAGGACAACTACCCCAAGGACAATTACCCCGGAAAACTACCCCTGAGGAATTACCCCCGAGGACAATTACCCGCCCCCATGGGCAACTGAGGACAACTACCCCGAAGACAATCAGGATTCAATAGCAAAAGACGATTTGACACATTGAGAGATGCTGTGAAGGCTACGAGCCCATAAAATCCCGTGCATGAACCCACATTCGTTCAAATACTTGCGCGTGATGTTCCTCATTACTACACATTTTCTTTAACTATAATGTATGCAACACCACTGTGGTTGCTGTTTTCTACGAAGGATTTCTCTAGAGCAGCGTTATTTCAAATTTTTGTTAGACACAGTGCCCTCTTAAGAAATGAAAAGTTTCGCCCAATCTTAAATTCTTCACAAACTATTTATTTTGCATCACTCTGGCACTCGTCAAGAGCTATGTACACACGTATGGGCACATTTTTTTCTCGATTTAGTGAACGAGCAAGAAAAAAAGGACAAGACATTTCCAAAATGGTAAAACATAATGTTGTAATCAGGGGTAGTTGTCCTCGGGGGTAATTGTCCTCGGGGGTAGTTGTCCTCGGGGGTAATTCTCCGGGGTAATTTTCCGGGGTAATTGTCCTCGGGGTAATCTCCGGGGTAATTTTCCGGGGTAATTGTCCTTGGGGGTAATTGTCCTCGGGGGTAATTCTCCGGGGTAATTTTCCGGGGGTAATTGTCCTTGGGGTAATTGTCCTCGGGAGTAATTCTCCGGGGTAAATTTCCAGGGTAATTGTCCTTAGGGGGTAGTTTTTCCGGGGAGTAATTTTCCGGGGGTGATTGCCCAGGGGGTAATTGTCCTGATACGTTTTTCGACATCAGCGATTTCTTTTAACTGAATGGTGAAAGATTTTACCATGGGAAAACAGACAGCTCTCTTATTTCTCTCTCTCTCTAATGTCTCTCTCTCTTTCATCCCTCTCCTTACGTCTATATATATATATATATCTCCCTCTCTCTATGTCCCCCTCTCTCTCTCTTATTTTTTTCTATCTCTGTCTCCTCCATGTGTGTGTATGTAAGCCTCTATGTCTTTCTATTTTTCTATATATATCTCTTTATATTTATCCCTCCCTCTGTGTATGTCTCTTTGATTCCGTCTCCATCTCTTCATCTCTCTCTCTCTCATTCTCCCCTCTCTCTCTTCCTCTCTAAAGTGACTCTGTAACATTGTTGAAGGTTGATGAAAAAACTGCGTATTTTTGTATGAAATGTTACTTATTATATTCCTTCTACTGTACTAACCCTCTAGCATGCAAAAATCCTAAAAATTCTCAAATCACAAAGATATTTATTGTTTTTAAGGAGTCACTGGTCAACACCCTCTAACAGTAAATTCTCCCAACCGTTTTTCAATGGAAATAAGACATAAGACAGGATTTAAAAAAAAATTTCAGCACTTAAATGCCTGGAATGGTATATAGAGCCAATTTATAGCTTTGTTACGAATACATTCACCTAAAATGTAATTAAATTGTAATATTACAGTTGGGAGAATTAAGTAATCGATAAGATCATTTTTTTCCCAATTTGTATCATTAATAATGGTCCGTTTTCACTCAAACTGTCAGATTATCTTTAATTGTACATCTAGCATTGAAGTCACTACCTTAGCACAATTGTCTCTCATCTGAACAATGTTACCAAGTCCCTTGAAATATATATATATGTATATATATCTCTCCATCTCCTTACAACCCTTTTGGAATCCGTTAATATCAGGACTCTTTAAAAAAATCTATTCAAGGATCTTGATGGGTTGCACTTTGATTAACTCAGAACAAGAAACTAAAAAACAGAGAAACATATAATATATGCTTACTAACAACACCATTCGTTTATTATCATCATTTCATATTTCAAATTCAATATTTAGAATACACGGTAAAGAAAATGGGACAGAATGTTAAGCAATCTTGATAATAAACACTGAATAATAAACACAATACATAATCTTTATCTAACTTGTACATGATGGGGTGTACTATAAGGGCTTATATTCCCTGAGTGGTAAAAGCGAACTCCCAGTGAATGATCTAACTCAATCCAGTTGATATCTTCTTAAAAAAAAAAAGTGTATTTATATAGTGCATTTTCCATATATATGTTCAAATGCGCTTTAATGTTATTAACAGAAGAGGTAAGTTTTTAATTTTGTTTTGAAGGAATTGAGGGATTGTTGGTTGCGAAGAAAGAAATAGCTAATAAAAAATGCTCCATTCTAGAAATGAAGATACTTTTAAATGATCCTGTGAATAACAGAAATGCTCAAGCGTCACCGACCTCCTACCCCCCCCCGCCCTGACCAATTGTACTTTTAACGTTTAGTTGAACGAAGTCTTCTTAAATTGGTCAAAGGAAACTGCGAGCGTTGTAACCAGTGTACCTCTAATGGTGAACAAGCAAGAGCCTCTTAAATTTATCGTTACCCATTTGTTACTGAGACAATTCATTGTATTACTTTTCTATGTTGTATTAATGCAGCGCTTCAGCCCCAGACGAGGCCGACCTGGGACCGAATAATTTTTTAAAAATATGATAAAGTATTTTGTTTAATGTAAGAATTTGCGATATCATGACGAACTTAACCCTTTCCTAGCTTTGGTCGTCTAAAGGAACAAGCAATGGATTGCTACTGTCGACCTTACTCACATATGTATTGTATATGTACTTTATACTCAAAACTGTGTGGCATTTTACAATTTTTCATGCACGGTGGTTAAAATATAAATGGCATTAGGTGGGCATGAGAAGAAAGGTAAGTTAAAAACAGTCCTAGCAAGGAGCGAAAACTAACAACCAATAATGTCGAGAAAATAAAACGAAATCTTGATCTAAATAGAAGATAGAAGCATTCGATACCGTCACCAATATTACATCATCAATTTTCTAATCAGCGATAAATCAATTAAAATGTTATGTTGTCTTTCACAGGGTTCCAATGACAAGGTCAATGACAAAGACAATGATAATGCAAATTACAGCCATTACTGTATATTGACAATGACAATGTCAGCGGCAATGACAATGATATTGACAATGTCAATCACCACGGTACATTGTCATTAATAATTACGCCAACCGGGGTTTACGCGTAGAAAGTATCGCTGGCAACGTTTAGAAGGCGGTTATTGGAAGGTAGAGTCGCGGCGTCGCTCGCAGGAAGACTTATTAGCTTGTCCTTGGAACTTGTCGCAACAAGGATGTCCAGGACGAGATCGGTCATTGTCTTACTTTTAGTAGGTGTCAGGCTAGTGGTGGACAGAATCATGGCCGCAGCACCTAGGTAGACCAACCGTTAAAGATATAATAATGATTATTATTATAATTATAATAATAGTAATAATTGTATTATATATTTTATAGCACACATGTCAACTACGCAAGGTGATCAAGGCCCTCCAATATTACCCCGGCTCTGCTATAGGCTACGGTTCCCGATGCTCACAGCATTCGAGGAATTCCTTTCTACCGGTACCCATGTAACCCCTGGATGGCCAAATGTAGAACTGCAAACCATGTGAACTATTGTCCGACGACGTATGCCACGACACTTCTACTTACAATCATCTACTTACACCTATACTTAGCATCAAAATTAGATTCTTTCTGTGACAAAAATCATTTATTGCTGTACTAATCCGAGGACATTGCTTTACCTTCAATTACCCACACTAACCGAATTCATAACTTCAACCCTGAACCAAACATTTGAAGGTTTATATAGGGTTATGTGTAATCATAACTCTAACCTAACACCTAACTGCAACCCCTCCCTAACTATTATTATTTTACTCTTAATTGTCATTATAATTCATATTATAATTATTATTATAATGATTATTATCGTTATTATTACTGTTATTATTAATATTATTATTATTGATATTATCATTATTATTATAATTGTCATAATTATTATTATTGATTTTCTTACCTGCCACCGCAGGTGTTGCAAAGGAGGTGCCGGATGATCTTAGGTAGTTGGAATTACTGCCCTGGGCAGGGGCAGCGAGGTTGATATTTCTTGCTGGTGCGTAGATGTCGACACAAGGACCGTAATTGGAGTTTCCGATACGATCGTCGGTCGTGCCACCGTTACGGAATCTCGACCCTCCGACCGTGATAACCTAAGAGTAAGAAGCAGTGTGCACAACATAAGTATTCCACAGGGGTGGCGAAGCGTCTTTCAAAGGGGGAGGGGTAGCAGAAACTCAGGAGGGAAGATGGGGGTACCGACAATGTGTAACCGCTAGGCGAAAAAATACAACTTTGAGGCATTTGTATACATGTGTATGCCTAAATTCTAGTTAAAGGTACTATGTCCCATTTGCAGGCCCAAAAAAATGAAAAGGTTAAATTCCAACGGCATTTGAAAGACACTACTAATTTAGAAATTCCCTTCAAAAAAGGGGGCTTGAAAATGTCTTTAAGTGGGAAAATAACGACTATTAGTTGTCGAATCGACTTAGGAGCTATAGAGCCAGTAAGTAATAGTCTGATTTTTCAGACCATTGTACCGAATGGTCGTACGTTTTATGCTGCGCAAAGATTCAATCAGTTTAATTTTGGCCATTACAAGAAGTGGGTTATTGATGTAGACAAATGCTCATGTACCTTTACAGCTCATTTTATGTATGTTATTACCAAAGATGAAAAGCCAGTCAGTCACTCAATAGTGTCTGACAGTGAAGTCTAGCAAGTAAACGGGTTTCCTTGCATAATTTGAATATTAGGACACTGCTAACGTTTAAATTTCACAGATAGGACATACATGACATATTCATAGTTCCTGCAAAGTTCTACAGAATTTGATGTTAGCTGCAAAAGGGACATAGTATCTTTAATACCGGTTCTATATTATAAAGGGAAAAGCGAACTATAATTATTTTATGATTGGCGTATATATATATATAGATATATTTCCAAGGGTCATCAATATTTTATTGCTTTTCTCTATACGCGGATAAAGATAGCGGTTTTCGCGTCATAAATTGCAGTTGTTTGAAATGAACGTAATACTTGATTTGCGAGCGAGCGAATCAAGTGAACTGGAAATTTAAGATTAATTCCATAATTACATGAACTATAATATTTAATAATTATAATATTTTTGCTTATGTAGCGCTTATTACATCGGGAATGTCGCGAGTTTCTAAGCGCTTTACATTATTACCCCGGTCATCGGATTCTGGCTTGCCCGCACACTATGTACGCACTTTCTCCACTCACTGGGGAGCATTCCAACAAGAGCTACTAGGCTCAAATTGCTAAGCATACCACATTGGCTTTCGCATCCTACCGGGTACACCTGCCTGGAGAGTGGCAAATGGAGATCAATGTCTTGCCAAAGGACATTAGCGCCGCGGCGGGAATCGAACCGCGGATCTTGTGATCGATCAGATCGACAGTCCAGTGACGTATCCACTCGACCACAACACCTCTACTGTATATGCGAGCGAGTGTAGCAAATCGGCTTTGGGGTAGTTTCACAAAATAGTTCTCCCACTTGCTTTAAATTAGGGATACATATTGCTTTGGGGAAGGGGAGGTAGAAAATATCTGGTCATAGCACCTCCTGTAATAATGCCTCTTTGCAACATGATTGATTTTAGATAATGTGCTTTGCATTTGCTGTGAATTTTTGATAACGTTAACCAGATTCGAAAAGGGACACTAAGCCCAATTAAATTGATTTAAAGGAGAACAACTCATTAGAAAGGAAAAGGGTGACTTCACAGTAGTAAAATGGTACACTTCTTCTATTTGAATAGCGACTTATCAGAGAAGGAGCACTCATTTGAAAGGGAAACTGAAGGGATACTCATCATTAGTAAAAAGGGGCACTTCTCATTTTTTGAATAGCTACTTGTGAGAGACGAAGTGGGGGCACTTATCTGCATGGGGAAAGGGCACTCATTGTTAAAGAAAAGAAGCATCCTAAATGTAAAATGAAAAAAAGAAGAAAAACATCGATAGACTACAGGACTTGAATAGGCCGATTTTCTTTTCATGGTTTATAGGAGCACTGTAGTTCTTCGTCCACCAGAGCTGGGGTCATCCAAGAGCATAACAACAGATGATTCATTGTTATATGTAATCAGACTGGTGCCAGGTAGTCCGGGAACTAAAGCAGGAACATGTTTTTAACATAATAGTTAAAACTAGTATTGAGCGTACTCGATGCCCCTCGAAGGCCCTCCCTTCCCCATAAATGGAGTGGGGGGCTTAAACGTACAGCTTAAATGGAAGCTTAAATGTGCAGCGAGAAGGCGACTTGTTGAAGTCGCCATTGTCCCTTCTCAATGCCAAGAAGTCGAGAGGGCAAGGGCAAGGGGCCATGTTTCAGTCGAGAAGGAGAGAAGATAACTAAACTACGCAGGGCGCCTTGTAAAGAAGGTGAGAAGGTGACTTGTTAAAATCGCCAATATGCCTTTTTAATAACGAGAAGGTGAGAAGATGGCTTGTTAAAAACTCCTTTTCGACTTCTCGACTTAAAAAAAGACACATTTTTTATAAGTCAAACAAGTCCCTACTGCTGCACGTTTAACCGCTCGTACGCCCTTCCACGTTGAGCTCCCGAATCGGTGAATATTTACATGACGTGCTCCAGACGGAGAGTAGTTACAGGCATCAGCCATGCTAGTGGATAAACCTTGATTTCCGGCTGCCACGACGACCACGCAATCGGTGTTTGTGCTGAGGTTCCCGAAAGCATAGTTGATTGTCGTACTAAATGACGTGGAAATCAGTGAGTAGGAGACGACACATTTAGAGCCCGGGTTTTTGTTCCACCACCGTTGAACGTTGTCAAGCCCTGTATGAATAGGATGTAAGAAAAAAAAAGAATATAGGTGACATGACATGCGCTCCTACCACAATATTGCTGCTTGATTTATTTCGTGATTGGTATAGAGTAATGGGTAAGGTTGCTTTTGGATTGTAGGTTAGGTTTGGTGGTAAAGGCCCGGTCCCACTGCACTTACGGATGCAAAGAGGATGTAAAACGTAAAAAAATCTTGCCATCCGTTGGAAAACGCTATGCATCCGTTGTGTACTCATTGCATACGTGTTTCATACGCTCTATCCATCGAGCATCCGTCCACTGTGATTTCATCCGCGCAAAAGTTTTGAGCTGCACAAAACTTTTAGAACGGATGAACTTTCCGCCGTGTACGATGTAAATCCGCGACAAATACGAGCAACAAACGTTCAATGTCCGTTATCATCCGTTAAACGTCCGCTGTATCCTCTCTGCATCCTCTGGGCATCCTCGCAACTCACATCCGCTGCAGCTGAAAACGGAAAGAGGGAGGAAAGATAAGGTACATGGAACGTCTATACATCGTTAGTAGCACGGAAATAGAAAGGATGTAAGCGTATGCATCTCGTATATAAAGTATTCAAAACGGACAAAGCGTTTGTATCTGGGATGTATCTCGTATATTTAGGATGTCTGGAGTATGTCTAGAGTATGTAGAAGGACACCTAGCGGACAACCGATATTTTGTATGAAAAGGGGGAGAAAATCATCTGGATCTCAGTATGAGTCGAGCAGCCGTGGTGTACAGACCTCTTCACCCTTGGTCTTGGTCTTCAACATCATCAATTGTTCTCCACCATGGATGATCAAAGAGTCCATATGATAGCTGCACTCATTCAACAGCAGAACCACAACCTGTTCAGACTGTATCAAGTTTTAGACAGAAGGAGAAGAAGGAGAAGAAGGAGACGTCCAAGAGCTGTGTGGGTCCGAGGATGGATCGTGAGAAGAATGGAGTTTGGACTGTATGACCAGTTGATGGTGGAGCTGAGGAATGAAGACCCTCGTGCATTCCATCACTTCATGAGGATGCCACCATAAGTGTTCACAACAAGTGTTTCAAAGTTTTTACCAACACTTTATTAAGTAAACAAAAAAATGCAAAGTTTTAACCATTTGTTCAAAGTTTTTACCAACACTTTATTAAGTAAACAAAACATTTTTATAAGTAAACAATGGTGCTCACAAGTGTTCACAACAAGTGTTCACAATGCGTAAGGCAGTGACTGTGGCTGTAGCTTGAGTGCTGGTCTGACGCGGTATTAGGGTGCTTGGCCTCGAGGGTACAGCAGGTGGTGGTGTGGTCAGGACGCCAAGGTTGGTATCCGAGAGCTGACTCAGTCCCGTGAGGTTGAGAGACCCTTCATCAAGGACTTGAGATGTCAGGCCCAATACTGCTGAGAGATTGTCCGTTGACGGCCTTGGCTCTGGGGTGGAGGAAGGGTTGGGATGAGTGTGCTGGGGCTGTCTGGTCTGCAGCTGGGTGAGGAGTGGCGTCTGTGGCGTCCGATGAACCTGGGCCTGGACTGGAAAGTTCTGCTTCTGCTGTGGGAAGTCCTGGTAGTCGTAGCCTTGGTAGGTGAGGGGCTGTTGAAAGCCGTCGCCTGGGGTGGAGGAGCAGACCTGGACTGGGTAGGACGAGCTTCAGCTGGGCCTTGAGGGTTGTGGAAAAGTGCTGTGATCTTCTGCTTCATCACCTGGTACTCGGCCTCGAGCAGGTCCCTCAGGGTCTGGCTCACGTAGGTGATGAAGGGCTTCCGGGCCGAGGATGCTCTGTCCAAGTCGACCAGCTGAGAGAGAAGTTCTGTGCTGGTCTTCATTGTGTCCCTGATCTCCAACAGCACACTGTCGTCCTGGCCCTCCAGTCTGCCTCTCTGCCTGCGTCCTCTGGATCTGGTGGTGGAGCTGGGGTGGGGTGGCCTCTGGTGGCTGCCGCTTGTTCCTCCATTTGTGACAGCAGGGCGTCATCCTCCACGGGATCCTCCAAGTTCGGCACCATGGGGAGTGCAGCTGGTCTCAGAGGGGCTGCTCCTCGGTGGCGGATCTCATCCTCCATGAAACTGCACTTGGCCATGACGTACTTCTCCCGGTCAGTGAGCTTGACGGCGGCCTGCCCGGATTTCTTGAGGTGTAGCTTCCCATACCAGGAGTGCATGTGCTTCCACCATCCAAGGAGTACTTCTGCAGTGTACCCCAGGCTCTCTGCCTTAATTGTCTCTCCAAGCTGCCTGCTTCTTCTTGGTGTCCCGATACAGTCTGTAGCCCTTTCTCCAGAGGTACTCGTTCTCCCTCAGCCATTCCAGCACATCGTCCTCATGCTCCTCGGAAACGGTGTACTGTTTCCTCTCTCCCTTCTTCTTCCCTTGCCTCTTCCTCCCTCTGGCTGGAGCTTGTTCAGGGCCTTTAGGGGCTTCAGCAGGGCCTTCATGGGCTTGAACATCAAGGTCTTCAGGGGCTTGAACATCAGGGCCTTCAGCAGCAGGGCTTTGAGGGGCTTGAGGGCCTTAGGGCTGGTCCACCAAAGCAGCAGCAGCTTCACCATCAGAGTCTGTGTCAGGGGGTGGGGTGCTGGTTCTGGCCTTCTTCACCTTGCCAGGGCTTGAACGAGTAGGCACGGACTTCCTTTTCTTGCCTGACTGACGCACCATGGTGTTGATACAAGAGGTAGTAGAGATGTAACAATGTAGCCTTCTTCAATAACGAGATGTAGTAGAGATGTATCGATGTAGCCGCCAGCACGTCTTTCCGCTTTATGCTGACTGCGTGCGTGCTGCATCCGCTTCATCCGCTATGCATCCGCTCTTTCCGCTATGCGTCCGCGCTTCGCAATTATCCCCGGTAACCCCTTCGGAGCTGTCATCCACTTCCATTCACTTTCATCCGCTAGGCTTCCGATGAACATCCGTTTAACATCCCCGCTACATACTACCCACGTCCGTTCTTTTCCGTTCTGTTTTCGCCAATTTTCGCCAATTTTGTCCATTTCTGGAGCGGATGAAAACGGATGGAGCCACCCCCAAAATTTTGCTCGTCCGCTGTGTCCTTTATGCATACGTTTTGTGTCTATCGGCCAGTGGGACCGGGCCGTAAGGGCTAGGGGTAGGTGTTAGGGTTAGGATAAGGGTTAGGTATGCCTATATAATAATTATTGACCTGGTTTTGGGGTCCAAATTAGCAAGTAAGAATTTGGTTATAGTAGGAAAATGACGTGAAGCAATATGTCGAGCAACTTACCGCAAACATCACATATTCACCAGCGGATCGTTTTTCTTCTAAATATAGTACATTTCATCACAACCACTTAATACATTTCTTACACAGCTACTATGTAGTGCAAATTGCGAAATGATTTTAAGTACAACGACGTGAAAGGCGCTAAACAGGAAACGACTCTGGATTTAATAATATTGATAACATTCAACATTTTCGGTAGCTTTATGTCGTCTAAACTTGTTTCTAGAGATAGATCTGCACATGAAGAATTAAAAAGTAGGGTCCAGAGGTTCGTGGAAATATGTATCATGCATGGCTTAAGTGGATCATTATTACATGAGAGTTTAACTCTTTATGTCGTTAAATTTAACCAAGTTCTGTTATTTAAAAAAGAAACTCGATTGCTGAAAACACAAACTTGTTCAAGGCATCGGAGTCGATGTGGCCGATAGGCGGGTATACATTAAGCACAGTCGGAACAGTAGATGGCGTTTTTATGTTTTATATGTCTTGACATGTTGGGAAGGACTGATCCCTCAGAAGTCCAAATAACCTGAATAAACAATATTTGTATATCAAGGACTTTACATGTTTTGTTTGTGATTACTTTGTGTTTAGTTTTTATTTATATATATATTTTCTTTGATTTTCTCTTGTTTTATCCCCTCCTTTTTATAAATCATGTACTTATAGAATCGAGCAATACGATCACAAAGAATTTCAAGAAGTCGATAAGACCAAATTCAATTCCCTATGGTACTGGCCCTATAAAAGTGTTGTTTTTTTGGATTATGTAATATGTTTACTCGAATGTTTCATATTCCAAAGGTGATGGACAGGATGCTATTGTTTTAAAGATAATGTTGAGTTCTTGTCATGCGATTCAAGAAATTGCGTGGAAAAGGTTGATCATTTTGCAAATAAGTATTTCTGGAAATTGTGAGGTTTTGAAATCATCAAAATGATGATAAATTTGACCAGTTTTTATGAAAGTCACATCGGCACAGAAATGAATCCGATGACCGGGGGTAATAATATATATCTGTGAAGCGCATTGAGAGGGCCTGCGGTCCTGAAATGCGCTATATAAGGACGAACTATTATTATTATTATTAAATGTGTATATGGGACTGTGATACATTTAGCGAATTTTTTTCATATAATGAATATGAGGGCATGTGAAGAGCCATCCTTCCACAATAACATGAACAGAATGAAAAAGCTCCCAAATTACTTTCACTTTTTCCAGAGCTCAAGCTTTTCTAAATTCTCGTTCAAAGTACATACCTGCGATGACGTCATCAGCCGCGGCTAAGCCATCGGATCCAGCTACCCGAATGCTCTCTACGGTCGCGCCCTGAGCGACTCCTAGGTTGGCACCGGCGGCTACACTCGTACAGCGGGTCCCATGTCCATTGACGTCAATCATAATGGGCGACTACAAAGCAAGAATAAGGATTTATAAGAGAAATGAAAACGTAACAATTGAAAGCGTTGCTCAGATATCTAGCTGTAAACAACGACTGTTTTTATTTTTTGTAGTAAAAAAAACTATTTAGGCCTATATATACAGTGTAATACGCTTCACATGACCTAATCTTATTACACAGAGCTCAGCGCATACGCGTGGGACCTTTTTTGCGCGCACTTGCCATTCATTTACACGTTAACAAAAATGGGGGAAAAACCTCTTTTTGGGGGGGGGGATTTACCCCACCATATATGAACCAGGCTTTAGGCATCCGCAATTGCCTGTCTACTCTACCCCCTCCATTTCCAGTAGCGGATTTAAGCTGGACAATCATCCCTAGGCCTCCCTGCCCCCTTAAAACCCAACTGTTACCCAATATGTACCCAACGGAACCCATAAAACACAACAACAAACAAAAAATGCCCAAATAATGATATATTTTTTTCTTTTCACAAAATCCAAGCTCCTGGTACAGTGGTCCAAGTATTACGCCATATTTCCAGATTTGTGACAAACAAGACTTTTGTTCACTCTTCATATATTCTTTTTCTTATGTTAGCATGGTTAGCAATGAGATTTTTTTGAAAGGGGGCATTACTTTGTTAGGCCTACATTCAATCATCACCTTCCTTCACCCCTGTTTTTTACGTTAGGCCTTGAGTAATTATGTTTCCTTCGTAATACGCATGATAGGCATAAAGGAGCTATTTGATTTGATTCACGTAAAATACTAAAGAGTACTAAAAGTAAGAATAATACTCACGTTTGGTGTAACGGTATCGTTATAAAACCTAACGCGGCCGTTGGTAAACTCATCGTGAGTAAACAGGACTCCAGTATCAAGCATGAAGATAGTCACGTCTGTCGCATCATCTGAGGAAGAAAAAACAAAAACATGGACGTACAAACCTGAAGGCAGTGGCGTACCTGGCATACCTCGTCAGGGGAGCGATTTGGACGAGCAAAGGGGATTTGTCTGCGTGGAAGGAGGTGAAGGGGGACTAGGGGGTGTCCCAATGAAACAGTAGGGATCTTGTTGATATTAATATTTGCCTTTGCATATTTTTGGTCTATTTTGATATAAAAGAAAAAAATTTATCATTCAAAAAAATGTTAAATGTATTGAATTTTGACAAAATCAGTGGTTAACTTATCACTGGTAATGAAAATGTTTCTATTAACGTATTCCTCTTTGAAGAAGCTTTTGACATATTATGTTCCCAATTCTGCATATTTGGAGATGTAAGAAAGTCTATTTGACATTGATTTAATTGTATTTATTTATTTGTTTCATTTCCACATGCACAATTAAAACTAAAAAAAGAATATTTAGAATATGCATCTATTCACTCATTGAAAATAAATGTAGTAAAGTGAGACAACAATGAAACAGTAAAATAATATATCACTAGATATAAGAGAAATCACTCACTGGGAGGAATGTCAGACGGTTCAGGGAAAGGAAATTGTTGACACGTGCTCCTTATCTTTTTTTTTAGTACCATTTTCCTTCGGGGGTAATTGTCCTCGGGGGTAGTTGTCCCCAGGGGGGAATTTTCCGGGGGTTAACTGTCCTCGGGGGTAATTTTCCGGGATAATTGTCCGGGGTGATTTTCCAGGGGTAATTGTCCTGATACGATTGACCCCCCGAGTTATAAGAAGCTGCAGCCAAATCACAATGTAAATAAAGTGAAATTGTAATTGCCATGGGTGACATGAAGAGGCAGATATGGTGGAACAGTAGGGCCATATGGTATTGGAGACAGAAATGAAAGAGGTAACAGATGGGTAGATTGGTGTGATGCCAAAGGAATTGTCATTGTTAATGCATGGTTCAAGGAATATCCAAGAATATACTTGGGATCGTGTAAGAAATCAGATTGATTACATCACAATAAATGAACGGTTTAAAAGAGATGTAAAGCAAGCTAAAACATATCCGGGCGCAGCCTGTAGGAGTGACCACATTCCTGTTGTGGCAACTTTGCAATGTAAGCTAAAGAAGATGACAAAAGCCAAGTCAATCCAGAAGGTAGATTTCGAGCAGTTACAGAATCGAGATGTTCGCATCCGATATGCTGTCAAAGTACAAAACAGATTTGATAGTCTCACCGACCACGGAGAGGAGGTCACTTGGGAATCAATGAGGGACATTCTTGTAGAAACAGCTGAAGAGACATTACCTAAAAAGGAAAAGAAAAGTAAGCAGAGATGGATGACAGAGGAGATTATATCGAAGATGAGTAAAAAGGCAGAAGATCAAGGACAGAGCTTGAATTGAATACAGAAAGTTGGATAGAGAAATTCACGACCACTGCACAAAAGCTAAAGAGGAATGGCTGAACAAACAGTGCGCCGGCAAATGATCTTTCTGGAAATAAATTTCGGAGCTTCAAGTTGGGATGCATCAAGGCAAAGGATGGATCAGTACTGGTTGAAAAGGAAGAGATACTGAACAGATGGACGTAGTACATTGGCGAGCTTTTTGACGATGTACGAAAATAACCTCCACATTGTGCAGGATCTATTGAAGGACCTAGCATTCTGCTTTCAGAAGTGCGGTCAGTGATGGTCCTGATGGATTAATGATGGAGATGGTCGAAGCATTGGAGAACTATGGTGTCACGAATCTAACTGAAGTCATCAATAAGATCTATCATGATGGAAAATTTCCAGATGACCTGTGCAAATCGATATTTATTACACTTCCCAAGAAACCTGGAGCAGTGAAATGCGGGCAACATAGAATCATCAGACTCATGAGCCATATCACAAAGATCATCATACGAGTTCTACATCAAAGAGCAAGGAATCACCTAACTCCAGAAATCAGTAATGTGCAGTTTGGTTTTGTCAAGGATGCTGGAACTAGAAATGCTGTTTTTGTTCTGCGGTCTATAGCAGAAAGGGCCGTAGAAATGCAGAAAGACGTCTTCCTGTGTTTCATCGATTATACTAAAGCCTTCGATAAAATAAGATACAATCATTTATTTGAAGACTAAACCAAGATTGGACTAGACACAAAGGATGTAAAGTTATTGCAAAATCTGTATTGGGAGCAAACAGCATGTGTTAGAGTGGAAACAGAAGTGACTACATCAACATTAAGAGGGGGAGTTTCAGCAATGATGTGTCATGTCTCCAGATCTCTTCAATTATTACAGTGAGTTGATACTTAGAAACCTAGAACAGAAAAGAGGATTGAAGGTAGGAGGACATAATATCACAAACATACGGTATGCAGATGATACTATATTAATCGCAGAATCAGAAAAGGACCTGCAACGACTTTTGGATGTTGTCGTCAGAGAAAGTGACAAGAGAGGATTATCACTAAATTACAAGAAAACGGAATGCATGGTAATTTCAAAGAAGGGAGGAATACCATGCTCTCTTAAGATTCACAACAATCAAATAAAGCAAGCCACCTATGTTAATTACCTCAGGACTACAATTACAGACGATGCAAGAGGCGAGCAAGAAATCAAGAGAAGGATTGCACTTGCAAAATCAACTTTCTCCAAGTCAGAAAACATCTTAAAGAATAAGAAGCGTACTCAATTGCTATATGTATTCAGTTTGGATGTATTGATGTGAAGCTTGGACCCTGACATCAGACCTAAGAAAGCGACTGGAAAGTTGTGAAGTTTGGTTCCTGAGAAGGATGCTAAGAATTTCATGGACAGAAAGAGTTTCTAATAATGAGGTATTTGCCATGGCAGGAACAAGACGAAAGCTTTTGGATAATATAATCGGTCGACAGCTGAGCTTCTTGGGTCATGTTATACGAAAGAATGGTTTGGAAAATCTTGCACTGAATCGAGATTAAGAGGAATAGGGGTAGAAGGAGGATTCTGTGGATGAGTAGCTTAAGGAGTGGGTTTCTGAAAGTGGAATTGATCTCGGGGAGAATGAATTACTTCATAGAATATGGGACAGAGAGTTGTGGCACTCCATGGTCGCCAACGTCTCAGGACGTGGCACGTAGAGAGAGAGAGACGATATATTTGGCAAAAAATAAACTGTTCCTTACATTTTGATATGTTCTATCTTACTGTTGTTGTCTTTTTGTGTACAATGCAATCACTTTAAATGTAATTTCATCTTCTGCACTTATGCGCCTTGAAAGTTTGATTCGATTTGATTTGGATTCGGTGCCTCAACATTTTATCATAATATTTTTTAAAATTATTATTATTATTATTATTATTATAGTTATAATAATAATAATTATAATTATAACTAGACTTGAATTCGTCACTTTGACGAATTAGGTGATACGTATGCTAATGATTTACATAATGAAAATGCATTTTCACGATTTCATATTGTTATATAAAATGCTTCTACCATTATGATCTATCCATATGTCCAGTTTCTACTGTTTAGCCTTGATCATTATGGATGTATGGAAGATAGATTGAGACAATTTGACCATTGACCCTGGACAACAACCAGTTACACCTTTGACTTTAATTGACATAATGAGGCATACACATTGCATATTCCGTGGTAACAATGAAGTAAGCGAGGGAAAATGAAGGCAATGACAACGAGAGAGAGAGAGAGACAGACAGAATATGGCCGGGTTCAAATTAAGTTTTCTTTAAATAATTAAACCCAGTACTGAGGATCTTTTTATCTGCCATGTTTTTGTTATTTGACGGCTTAATTTTGACGATACAAAGAAATGCCGTCTTTTGTCACCAAATATTGTTCAAATAGCATTGTAGAGACGATGAACACTAATGCAAAGTCGTAAGCCATGACAATGTCAATTTCTATCTCGTTCTGCTAAAAAAATCCGAACAATAGAACCAACCAAGTTAAAACACATTACATATTCCGTGGTAAGAAAGAAGTAAGCGAGGGAAAAGTAAGGCAATGACAAACGAGAGAGAGAGAGGCAGACAGAATATGGCCGGGTTCAAATTAAGTTTTTTTTAAATATTTAGATCCAGTACTGAGGATTTTTTTATCTGCCATGTTTTTGTTATTTGACGGCTTTTGACGCTACATAGAAATGCTGTCTTTTGTCACCAAATATTGTTCAAATAGCATTGTAGAGACGATGAACACTAATGCAAAGTCGTAAGCCATGACAATGTCAATTTCTATCTCGCTCAGCTTAATAGTCCGATGGCGGTTGTGATGATTATGATGATGGTGGTGATGGCGCATGAAATTGATGATGATGATGATGGACTTGGTAAAAATGATGATGCTAATGATGATGATGAGGGTGATGGTGATAGGTATGATGGTGATAACAGTTATGATAATTGTGGTGATGATGGCGATGATGAATTTGGTGATAATGATGATTATGGTGATGATTCATAATGGTTCAAGTTCAAGTTGACTTTTATTCCATTCATTTATTTTTTTAAAGAGTACACTGACACAATTTAAAGAGGAGATCATGAAATAATGCATGAATAAAGAGACGGCTTAATTACAAAAGACAAGAGCTTATTGGTGCTGCCATCGAAAAAAGGTGGCATGATGGTGATGTTTCTCGTACCGACTAAACTATAAAATAAAAAAATCATGAAAACATAATTCACAAACATAAGTGTCATGAAGTCAGTATATAGCATCAGTCATTATGGAATTAAAAACCATACACATATGTAACTGTTTACCCACTATTTTAAACATATTTGGATTCATATAACTTCAATCAAAAACAGTTACAAATTATAATTGTCTGAAACGTATAGAAAACGAGATTTGAATTCGTCACTTAGCGAATGAGGTGGTCTGCCTGTTTTTTTCTAAGGGTCTATGGTGTTTACGGAAAGATGAAGAGAGAGAGAGAGAGAGATGGCAGTAGATATATAAAGAGAAGGAGGGAGACGGGGTATATAGTCCTGTAAAAATAAATGAGCTGGACAGAGGGATAAAAGAGGAATCGGAATGCATCCACTTGAAAGGAGGCAAGACAGTAAGAAAACGTGGTACGTGTGAAATAAGAATACAAGGGGCAAGGGAAGGGCAAGAGAAAATTAAGGAACATCCGAAGACATAATAGAGGGAGAATGAAAGCCAGAAGCGGGAAAGTAGAGAAAGATAGATGCAGATCGAGACAGAGCAAGAGAAGGAGAGCGGGCAGAACAAGAGAGCCAGAAGCGGGAAAGGGAGAGTAGAGAAAGATAGATGCAGAGACAGAGCAAGAGAAGGAGAGTGGACAGAACAATTAATAAGAGAGCCAGAGGAGGGAAAGGGAGAAAGTAGAAAAAGAGAGATGCAGAGACAGAGCAAGCAGAACAAGAGAGAGAGATGCATTTAATATCTCCAGCATGAATAGAATTGAATATTTACTATATAAAGAAACTGAGAGAGAAGTTATAGACAAGTAAACAATTCTATTTCCGTGGGAGAAACGTAAACATGCATATACCTGGGAAAAAATAACGTCTGGGAAGGAAACTAGCATCATAGAAATGGGACGATTTGATATTGTAGCAGACTCGAGACATTAAAGTGCCCGTTCAAAGAAAATCACAAATATGGCAAATAACGTATCACTATATAGAATCTGGTAAGCTAACAGATGGCCATCGTACAAGTTTTAGGTCAACTACATATCGGGTGATTTATAACAAATAAATACATAAATAAATAAAGTTAATACAAATAAAACCGCCTCCATAGCATCTGGGATATACGAGAGATTCGCCAGAAAATAACGACGTTTTAATGACGTCACATTATGGACACATCCTGCCCAAGCAGACGACATCCCATAAAGAATAAACATAATTGCAATGCTATTATTTCTCAAATTATAATGAGTTAAGTAAGTGCATATATTTAAAAAAAACACTCAATTGAAAAACCCCCGGAATGATATCATGGATAGCATTTGTTCCCTCCTGAAACGCCGAACATACCGCGGTGTATGCAGCTGAAAATACAATGGCATCTTATTTTGTTTACAATTAAGTGACGGATTCCTTTATTTTTTTATCGCTGCATTTTTCATTGATCAAAATACCATGCCCGGGGTTTAGAGTGAGGCAACAGATTTAACATTTAGCGTGACGGTATAGTGAAGTAAGAGAATATAATTGAAGGAAGATGACAAAACAGGCACTGCAAATGTGTGAGATGTCATGGGACATCGCCTGCTTGTGCAAATCATGTTCAACATGTGACGTCACACATCTCAGCAGCGTTCGGAGAGTTCTTCAGGTGCTATATGCCGGGGCTGTATTTAAGCGTTTTGTAATTGATAATAATCATTACTTCGAATGTTTCCAAGCATTGAATTTTGATAACCTTGTCCAATCAAAGCTTCACCTTTGCAATAATGACAATAAAGTTATTTTTAAATCATGAACCTTCTCTTTATAACCCTATAGCAGGTTTAATACACGACAAGTAATCAGATTTCCAAGCATAGGGTACGTTGTACGTAAACTATTGACATTTCTCTCCCATAGATGTAACACGCAAAATTAGGCATTTTATTACATATTTTTGTGATTTCATGTATATGATGTTATAATTATTGTCGAACAATTAGGTGACAAAATCAACCAAAAACACGACAGCAAAAAAAAGAAAAAAAAGACGGGAATCAAACGTGGGTCGCCGGAATGGGAGGCAAGTCATATAACCACGTAGGCTACTATACCAAAATATTCCACATAAACATTACACGTAAACGGAAAATAGGATTCTCAAGTCACATTTTGTAGTTAAAATATCACCATGAATGTCACCTTCCGTGTACAGTATTTTCTCAGCTACAACATATCCGAATCTGGAAAAAGTCATAAGAAAATAATCGAGATATATATTGCTCGAACAAGACTGGAATATGTAGTATCAATCACCTCCCATAGCCATAGGCATAACACGCAAATTAAGAAAAATCTGACATGTCACATTTAATCGCAATTTTCACATGTTGACGTCATCAAAATAAGGAATGATGTATGTTGATGAATTAGACAATTTTGTTAGCTACAACATATCGAAAATTGGGTGATAAACGATCAATATTTAGAGAAATACACTAAATTTTCCATAAATATAATGACGTCATAATATGCAATATTGTATTTTGACTTCCAAGGCCATTATGATGACGTCAAGATGTACTTAATGTCCAAATGAGATATGAAATCATATTTCCGACTCATACTCTATCCAAATATGAAAAAAGAATGGGGAGTCTCTAATCATACCAAAGAGATATAATGGACTTTTTATAGGCATGTTTTTGCCCATATATGCTATGTATTACAAGTGCTCGCGCGCACGGACATTTACCTTGAACAGACGCTCATTCCGTTATTAATAGTCATAAAGATATAAACATGGTATCAAATTGTTCGGAAAAGTATGGGAAATATCATGAAAGAAAAAGAATGGCGATTCCATGTTGTGTAATGCCAAAACGGACGAAAACGCGCGCGCATGTGCGTGTGCGTGATTTTTTGAAAAATGCTCAAAATGGCCTAAAACGTATGCAAAATGAATTTTAGACGATTTGGAGTAATTTATAATTTTGCGCGCGCGTTAACGCGCGGACGTACTTGTACGCGCGCGCTTATTGATCTGAAATTGACCGGACAGATATTGACCTTGATCATGATAAATATGAATAAGAAATGACTTTCCGTTATGAAGATATGATCAAAAGTTGATTTTCACAAAATGGCGCCTGGATGACGTCACGATGATCTTGAGTCACTGCAAAGTCACGCAGTTCTAAGTTAGACTAATATCTATCATCATGGCATGTTTCATGATAATGGCTTTATTCATTCTTGAGATATCCTGCGAACAAATTCATGGCAGAATAATAAATAAATAAATAAAAATCTTGAAATCAAAAGGTGATACGTATAACTACGTACGTATCACCTAATTATCATTATTATTATTATTAATATTATCATTATTAGGCCCCCTATTATTAATATAATTAATATAGTCATCTTTATCATTATTATCATTATTATTATCATTATAATAATTATTGTTGTTGACTCACTTCTGTCATAAGAAGCTCCATCACAGGGAAGATCTACCTCGTCGATTCGGTCCAGTAGCTTGACGGGCAGGCTTGGAAGTTCACCTGCCGTAACCCAGCAGCGTTCGACAACTTGAATTATTACCAGGGTAGAGATAATAAGAAGAAAAACAGGTTTTCTGCCAAACATTCTGGATAGTCTGCGAATGCTACACGAGATATCAAGAAAATAAGAAAATAATGAACCGGGGGCGTTACGACTAGCGGCTTGCGCATCTAATGGCGAGTTGCTCAAAATGAATGATGGGAAACTTGTACGACACTTGCCCATGTGTCAACATCTCCGCGTCAATCTCCTTCAGTAAGCGAATTCTGAATTTTAACCCTAAACCCAACGCTCTACTTACCATAATCCTTACCTTATACTTAAACTAAAACCAAAATGTAAGCCTACCCCTAAACCTATACATTCGAATAAATAAAACCCAGCAATTGTAGCAGGGGCAATGTAATTTGAATAGTTAACAATGTATTTATTCATTTATTTATTTGGGGGAGGGGGGTTTTCGTTATAAAAATCTCAGATATGCTCCCAAGATAAATCTTCAATAAATCTTTCACCGATGTAATTCTCATTTTTCTGCCTTAATATTCTACTAATTTGATATCAGTATCGAGTACCCCTTTGAAGGTACTATGTCCCATTTGCAGCCAACATCAAATTCTGTAGAACTTTGTAGGAAGTATGAACATGCCATGTATGTCCTATTTGTGAAATGTAAACGTTAGCAGTATCCTAATATTCAAATTTTGCTAGGAAACCTGTTTCCTTTCTAGAGTTCACTGTCAGACACTATTGAGTGACTGAATGACTTCTTTTTATTTCTTTGGTAATATCATACATAAAATGAGCTGTAAAGGGTACATGAGCATTTGTCTACATCAATAACTCAATTCTTGTAATGGCAAAAATTTAACTGATTGAATCTTTGCGCAGCACAGAAAGTACGACCATTCAGTACAAGGATGTGAAAATCAGACTTGTTCTTTAGTGATTGCAATCACTAAAGTCGATTCGACAACTTAAAGACATTTTCAAGCCCTTTTAGTTTTGAGGGAAGTTTTAAATTAGTATTATCTTTCAAATGCCGTTGGAATTTAACCTTTTCATTTGTTGGCCTGCAAATGGGACAAAGCACCTTTAAAGGTAATACAAAGTTTTGGGAAATTTTGAAAATTGGATGGATAGTAATTCTGTAAAATGTTGAAATATTTGGATGCCCATGTGGATGTATTATAAGCACTCAAAAAATTAGCACCTAAAACACTTCTGCTGTCGAGCAAATTGAATAATCAAAATTTACCGGTGCTCCCGGTAAATTTCAAATATTTCAAATAGCGCCTAAGGCCATTCCATGGTAGCTGCGATCATGAAAATCTCAGAATATGCAGTTCTGATATATAATTTCCAAACGGGAATAGCAAATCGGTCGCTTGTAGTCAAGAAACATTGTTTTAAAGCTAAAGTAATATCAGTCTTGAGAGGGCGCTATACAACATAACAATTAATCACTTTAGACTCGTTTTCAACTGCGACAACGATCATTAAATATTGTACAATCGCATATGCTTCCAACATGTTCATTTGAACCAAATTCATGACCCCATACCAAAACTTTGTATTACCTTTAACAAGTCTGATCTTGAAAAAGTAGATTTTCAGATTAAAAATGATCTATAACCCATCATGATAGGATGTTCCTAACTAAATAAAAAAAGGAGATAAAAGCCAAGTCTTAAAAAAAGTTAATTTAAATTTAATAAATGGCCTTTGAGAAAGGTCTGCTGTTTATTCAATCAACTTGAGACACAATGTATTGTTCAACGTCACAAAAAGAGGATTCGAACCCTATAGAAATTGCTGTAAAGGAATTATCACATATTTTGTTTAATACTGGGTATTTTTATCAAGCTCATATCACGCAATTAAGGTGCTCAAGGTGCCCCACTATTGCACAGGCTCCAATGAAAAAACTGATTTCGGTGCTCACATCCTTCAAATAATGTCTACCTATTGGTACGTATTCAACACCTGGGACGAGAGCAGCAAATGTAGATTAATGTATCGCCAAAGGACTCCAGTGACAAACCGGAGCTCAAAACCACGTCCTTCGCATCTCCAGTTATTTTTTTCCCGTTTGTTTGATTCTATTTTCTTTATATTAAACGAATATACAATCAAACAGAAAATAACAACAAGAAAATCATAAAAAGAAGAAATATACTGTTTACACAAGCACGAAAATCATATGGCATTAAATTGAAAAACATCAACATTATGAACGAAAGAATGAACAACGAAATGAAAAAAGACAAAGAAACAGACAGCTGAATTGCCCATTCTCAGCTGCACTTGAATAGTGCAGCTGGCCTTCCATAGGGACCAAAAAGAGAAAGAAAAAATAATAGAAAAACAAGAAGAAGAAGTAGGAGAAAAAGAAGAAAAATACGGAAGAATAAAAACAAGACATAACAATAAATCAAGAAAAACAATGGTATTAAACAAAACAAATCTATTAAGGTCTCACGGTATTAACTAATTTAGTTGTAAAAAAGATCGTTTAAATAGAGACAAAGATGTGCAATTGCGAATAGGTTGGTTAATGGTGTTATATGATATATAATCTGAGCCTATTATGCCAACTATATATCTGGTCTGTACACTTAACAAACAACTGAATACGGAGCAATATCTAGAGACATCCGTTCATGTCCGTTGCATTCGAGACTGTTTTTTTCTTCTTATCATATATTATTGGTCCAGGGCGACACCTTTAACATATATAACAACATGAAGGTACATGGCTAAAGGGAAAGTGGAGAAATAAAAAAGGTGATTTACTCAGAAGTACCCAAAGTGGATTTAGCTCCTTTTGGAATGAAACCGATTTGGATTTAGCTCCTTTTGGAATGAAACATGATATTGCACCTAAAAATGTTCATACTTCCTGGTGAAATTATAGAATGTGATATAGTGCATTTTGTCCCCATGTAGGAAATCATTATTTTAAGACAAAAAACTCAACTTTGATAAAATATTGATTTAGCTCCTTTTGGAATCAAGCTCTTCAAATGTGCCTACGAAATTTGAAAGGAATAGGGCAAAAGGAAAAGGCCTAGATAGGAATAACAAGCGCTACATGCAAAACTAGACATGTAATACTTGTTTGTAACAAGTATAGGTGGGCTGTTATAACTAAAATTTGAGACAAAATAGAGCAAAAAAAAAAAGGGAGACACTGCTAAAAAAACAATGCATGTAGATTCATGATGTGAATTAAAATTTACCTTCCTGAGGCATAACATGCAAATTAAGAAATTTCTGAAATGTGGGCTTTATTCGAAATTTTCACTATGATGACGTCATCAAAATGAAAAATGGTGGTGACTGAGCTTGTAGAGAATTGTCTAGCTACAACATATCGAAATTAAGAAGAAAATCGATCAATATTTACAGAGATACACTCAATTTTCAATCAATATGCTGACGTCATACTATGCAAATTCGTATTTTGAGTTCCAATGCCATTATGATGTCACGATACACTTAATGGCCAAATGAGACATGAAATCATATCCCCTTCTCATACTCTATCCAAATATGAAAACAAATTGAGGGTCCCGGTGCATCTCAAAGAGCTATAATGGTTTTTTTAAGGCATGTTTTTGCCCCTATATGCTATGTATTACAAGAGCTCGCAAGGACGGACATTTATCTTAAGTGTCTGACAGTGAAGTCTAGCAAGTAAACGGGTTTCCTTGCATAATTTGAATATTAGGACACTGCTAACGTTTAAATTTTACAGATAGGATATACATGACATATTCATAATTCCTGCACAGTTCTACATAATTCGATGTTGGCTGCAAAAGGGACATAGTATCTAAAACCAATAGACCAAAATATATCTCATAGACTTTACATGCAAAGACGGCCTTGGCATGGTCGCAATTACAACTTTCAATTGAAAATGTTGACATGATCCAAACATCTGATTAAAAAAACAAAGTCACAGTTTCTATAGCCCATAGTCTCAGCTATAACATATTAAAATTTGGGAGAACATAGAGCACAAATAAGCTAGAAAGTGCTCAAATATTAATGTCATGTAGATTCATGATTTGAACGAAATTCACCTTCCATAGGCATACCACGCAAATTAAGAAAATTCTGTCATGTTACCTTTAATCGCGATTTTCACTATGATGGCCTCATTAAAATGTGTACTGATCTTGTAGACAATTGCCTAAACTACAACATACCAACATTTGGAAGAAAATTAATCAATATTTACAGAGATACACTCAATTTCCCATAAATATGCTGACGTCGTAATATCAAAATTTGTATTTTGAGTTCCAAGGCCATTATGATGGCGTCAAGATATACGTAATGGCCAAATGAGACATGAAATCATATCCCCTTCTCATACTCTATCCAAATATGAAAAAATTGAGGGTTTCGGTGCATCCAAAAGAGCTATAATGGATTTTGTATAGGCATGTTTTGGCCAATATATGCTATGTATTACAAGAGCTCGCGCGCACGGACATTTATATTGAACGGACGCTCATTACCTTATTAATGGTCATAAAGAGATAAACATGGTATCAAATTGTTTGGGAAAAATGAGGAATATCGTGTTGAAAAAAATATATGAGGAATTATTTTGCGTTCGGCCGTGACGAACGAAAACGCGCGCGCATGCGCGTGTGCGCGATTTAAACAAATTAAATGCTAGATAGTGGGGGCTGTTAGGGCTAAATAGGGGTTGTTTGGTGGTGCAGATTCTTCTAAAAGCACCAAATTTGGCCCAGAGGTAGCTTATACCATAATATTACTATTTCTGCCGGACGCCAAAAAGGGCGCTCTCTGGGACCGTCATATTGGGCAAATCCAAAATGGCCGCCATCTGAGGTCAAGCATAGTTCCAAAAGGAAAAGGGCTAGTATGATAAAAGTTTATATATTTATGGGGTTTTCGGGGTCAGAGAATCTGATTATGATGGTCTTTCATCGATTTGAGGTGTCCTTGGGGCTGTCATACTGGTCATATTGGTCAAATCCAAAATGGCCACCATCTGATAGTTACAGGTCAATAGTAGCTCCAAAAGGAAAAGGGCTAGAATGACAACAGTTAATATATTTATGTGGTTTTCGGGGTCAGAGAATCTGAATATAATGTTCTTACATTGATCTGAGGTCTCCTTAGGGCTGTCATGCTGGTCATATTGGTCAAATCCAAAATGGCTGCCATCTGAGTAAAAGGTCAAGTGTAGTTCCAAAAAGGAAAAGGGCTACTATGATAAAAGTTTATATATATTAAGCGGGTTTCCGGGGTTGGATAATCTGATTATGATGTTCTTTTATTGATTTTATGTCACCATCCTGTCCTAATGCTACAATGATATCTATTTCCTGTTTGAAGAAGATGAGGGAAGATGCGCCAAATTCACACTTGAGTGGGTTAATGACGACACCGTATTTCGAGAATCCTGAGAACAGTAGTTGGAGGTGTTGAATATGTTCCTCGTATGTCCTGTCTCACTCGCGATCAGGAGGTCGTCGATGTAGGCTTACACAACTGGTAGACCACGGGTTACATCGATCATTAATAAACCGTTAAAAAGTATGTGCGGCATTTCGTAGCCCAAAAGGCATGCGCACATTTCAAATAACCCAGAGGGTGTGGTGATGGCTGTTTTGTGTACGTCTACTGGATCGACAGGAATTTGGTGGTACGCTCTGATGACATCAAGTTATGCTAGAGCTGAGGTGAAATCTTGAAGATGGGGAATAGGACATTTATCGATCACTGTATTCCTATTTAGTGCATGGTAGTCACCGCTCGGTCTCCAGTCTCCGGGGTTTTTCTTGGGCACCATTATGAAGTGGGGATGCCCAATTGCTGCCAAAAGGTCGGACGATGCCTAATTCTAGCATTTTTGCCTCCTTGTAGACTAGGCGTGTGATGTCTGGAAATTGATCAAGAAGAGATTTGTAAGCAGATTGACCGTCTGCCTTGACAAACATGGGGCTGATAGAAGGAGCAGTAGAAAAGATGCCTTTTACAGATAGATTAGTAGTAGAATCGATGAGCTTGAGATTGCGCACATCTACCAAAAAAAACAAAGTGATGGAGAAAGTCTGCCCCGACGATAGGAGTGGATATGTCGGCAATGATGAAAATCCATCTGCAAGCTCGACGTAGGCCGACGTCGAGAGTCAGGCTTCGCTCTCCGTAAGTAGTGATACTTGAGCGATTAACTGCTTGCAGGTGAAATTTCGAAGAAGGGTGCATATGTTTTTCGGATTTGGATGCAGGAAGAACGCTAACTTTAGTTCCAGTGTCTACGAGAAATCTAATTCCCGTTCCCATCCGTAATGTAGAAAAGGCGAATTTTTTGGCTGGTGCCAGTGGGACTTGTCGCTGCTAGTCGCAGGCTGGGTCGTTTCCCTGGTTTGAGGAAGTTGATTTGAAAGTGCAGCACCCGATAAAGGCGTTTTTGCTCAGAGGCGGAGTTCCTCTGTATCAATTCGGCTTTCAGTTTAACGTAGGGCTGTTCTTGAGGAAGAGAGATCAGTAAGTCCCGAATTTCCTGGGCATATTCCGGCTGCAAGGAGGCGACAACGTAGACAAACTTTGTTTTCTGTTGGGTGATGCCTCGGGTCATGAATTGTGCATGGACTTGGGCAAACCAAATAGTAGGATCATTGTGCCAGAAAGGAGGAAGTTTGAGTTGAACATTGGAGACAGATGAAGGGCAAGCAGAAGTAGAAGAAGTTGAAGAATGGGTGTGATCGTCAGTAGGCATGATGACAGACGTGAGTAGAAATATGAAGGAAAGGGAGACAATAATTGAAACAGTTTTGATGAAGGATGTCTGCCACTCAGCAGGTTGGTCGGGTTTAGATCACGTCGGGGTCACCAGTAAAGTGATGCTTTGCAAATGCGAGGGCGATGTAGCAACAACATTGACAACAACGACTAATAGAACATAATGCTGAAATGTATGGGCGCAGGCCAAGATTTATACATATTTCGAGATCACTGTTGTGCCCAGTTGAACGTACTGACTGTATAGCTTTTAGGAACTGATTCACTAAGGCATTTTGGATTAATGCTAGCATTAAAATCGTTATTAAGGCTAAGACTGATCCGGATCAAGTCTTAGCAACACTTTCTGGCAAAGTCAAAGACAAAACTGTCAAACTGAAGCTAAATTAGAGCAAACAAGAGGAAGATAGATATTGTTAGTCACTGTTAAAGTGATATATCGAATCGTTTTGATTTATAATATGATAGGGCAGGCCTAACTTAGTGCCAACAACATATGTAAAACACTAAAGACTAAAGTAAGTTCGCTTTCGAGAATACCACCCAGGATTCTCCATCAAGACTGCTGCTACATGCATGGGGACGGTAGGTCTAACTTACGTACATTACGTAGATCTAGGCCCTACGTTAAATCCGGCATTTTACTCGAAACAAGCATTCTGAAAGACAAACTATACCCACAGAAAATCGTATGAATCCTCACACTGCTACATGAAACAGTCATGAATGATTTTTTTTCATGTGTTATGCGAAATTTCACTCAGCTTTCTTCTAATGTTAGAACGAAATCAACATAGAACTGAACGTCATTGACAAATTAAGCGACGATAGCTCGCTAAATTTCGTTATGTCGATCGGCCGCGCGATTGATTGATGCCCAGTGACTAAAATATGAGTCTGTTGATTGGTTGGATTGATCGCGTACATGAATATTCATATGCGCGCATGATTATTCACGCTGGGATTGATCCCAGCCTAAAAGCGATTTAGTGAACCAATCACGTAAAATCGATTTTAAGCTGGGACTGAAATCAATCCCCCAAATTGCTCTTAGGAACGATATCGTTCCCAGTTAGTGAATCACCCCCCTGGACACAAACTATGACAGTAACCACTTCTAACCAACGATTCCATATTGGAAATCCGCCTTGCCTTTCTACATTCATTTTTCGTGCCCAGTTGAACTTGCTGATTATACAACTGGACACAAACCATGACATTAATCACTTCTAACCAAAGATTGATTATTGGAAAGCCTGCCTTGCTTTTTGTATTTGTCTCTTTATACACAATTGTGTAACTGTAACTATTTTCACCTAACATAGGAATAGGTTAACAATATGGAATAGACAAATCAAGCAAATTATGATTCTTTTGGAGGGACACCACTCACGCAGACCATAAATAAAAGAGCCTGTAAGCCGACAGTACTCTAAAGGGTTGTTTTAACATCCATTTTAGGATTATGTATGGAAACATAATTAAACCGAGGTAAAATGACATACCGATACAAGGAACTGTATAATAAAACTACTGAGCAAGAAGTAGAATTACATCTCACGTCAACTAAGTAATTGAGAAATATAACCTCACAATTAAAGCACTTATTACGTCAGGTCATAAACATAGCATCAATATTTATACCACGAAATATTTATTGTTGAAATAATTATTGTTGAAGCCATGTCCACCACTGTCCACCATGTTTTAACTTCGTAGAATCAAATTGACAATAATATTATTTCCTTACGATGAACAGAACTGACGTATTTCATGGAAATGTATGGCCTGTGTGTATTTGCGTATGCGTGTGCGCGTGTGTGTGTGGCGTTTGTGCGGTGTTTGTATGTGTGTGAGGGTTAACTAATGTATGTCAGTATGTTTAAGTGTGCATGTTAACCATTGATATAACCATGAGATTAGTTTTATCTCAACATTACATCCCACACAAGAAAAGAAAATCTAAGTATGCACATCATAGCATTTGCCCGTATGGCAACCATATTGGATTTGACCGTTTGAAACACCCAAAAGAGACCTCACATCAATGACAGAACATCATAATCAGATTTGCTGACCCTGAAACCCTCATATTTCTATAATTTTTTCACTTTTCTAGCTCTTTTTCCTCTGAAACTACACTTGACCTTAAACTCAGATTGCGGCCATTTTGGATTTGACCAATATGGCCAGTATGACAGCCCCAAGGAGACCTCAAATCGATAAAAGAATATCATAATCAGATTCTCTGACCCCGAAGACCCCATAAATATATAAGCTTTTATCATACTAGGTCATTTCCTTTCGTAACCACACTTGACTTGTACTCAGATGGCGGCCATTTTGGATTTGACTAATATGACCAGTATGACAGCCCCAAGGAGACCTCAAATCAATGAAATAACGTTATAATCCGATTCTCTGACCCCCAAAACTCCATAAATATATAACTTTTATCATACCAGCCCATTTCCTTTCGTAACTACACTTGACCTGTAACTCAGTTGGCGGCCATTCTGGATTTGCCCAAAATGGCGGTCCTAGAGGGCGCGCTTATTGGCGTCCGGCAGAAATCGTTATACATGTAGTATGGTATAAGCTACCTCTGGGCCAAATTTGGTGCTTTTAGAAGAATCTGCACCAAAATAGCCCTAACAGCCCCCACTAAATGCTAATAATGGCGTACGCGCGTGTATTTTGACCTGAAATTGACCGGACGGATATTGACCTTGATCATTTTAAATATGAATGAGAAATGACTTTCCGTTATGAAGATATGATCATGAGTTGAAATTCACAAAATGGCGCCTAGATGACGTCATCACTCATGGTCAAGGTTGAAACCTTATTGTGCTTTGTCCATATGCCTATACATATGTGTGCCAAATTTCAAGGCATTTGATTGAGCCATTTTCAAGTTATCTTGCTCACAAAAAAGTGGTTAAAAATAAGAAAAATAATCTAACGAAAACATAAGGTGGTCTGTATAATATACAGCCTACCTGATTAATGTGATTTCCTGACGAAAAGAAGAAAAAGAAGAAGAATATTTATAGGGCAGAATGTGAACGTAAACAATGCAATGACGAAGAACGTCATTACAATAAATATGATAATGATAATAACAATGATTATTATGATACTGCTGCTATTACTACTACAACTTCTACTACAGTAACTAGAAAGAGGAAGATGAAGAAGAAAGGGGGAAGGAGAAGATAGTGAGGTGGCTTAGCGTCAAATTTATCGATTATCGTTACTTGCCAGATAAAAGCACCATTTTTGGTACAGGGCTTCCTTAGGACCTACTAAACGATATTAGGCTAAGATATTATATTATCATTGGTGTTGTTGCTATAATATTTAATATCGTAATTGTTATCATTATTATTGTTGTTGTTATTATTCTTATAATTATTTTTGTGCTTCTTCTCCTTATCATAATTATCTTTTGCAATACGTCATGTGCCCTGGATTTATTGCTATAATGCGTCCAAGATGTCTACCAAAGCTTTCAATTCGTTGCTGAAATATTATCAAGAAAAAATAAGAAACATTAGAATACATATTTTAAATTAAGATAAAATATTAAGAAGAAATAAGTAGAGAATACCATCATGACAATAGACAATACGTCATATATTATTGTCTTTAAGCCTACCCTTATTTGCATCTGGCTCGAGTTTTGCTTGGTTATTAGGTACTGGATGATTAACATGGACAAAATGAGCTTGTTTACAATTTGATGAATAAAAAAAAAGGTTTCCATAATTTCAAATGATTACTTTCTGTTTTTTTTTATGACCCTCGGGTATAATGATATGTCTGGTTGCCATTAGATGGGTGATGGACGTGAGCGTTGGGTTGTTATAATGGAAACGAAATCAAGAAATATTGGATTTTTTTAGGGAATATTATGATTTTCAACAACATCAAGGAAATAGTAAGCATCTACAAACTTAAGATGCCTGTTTGATTATGATTAAAATTTGAGTCATTTCAAGTAAAACAATATTTTTTAGTATTTTTGCATTACCTAAAAATGCTGTCAACGGTAACACAAAATCACAAATTATAAGTGTATGATGATTTACACAAGGTACTCTTAGCGATGGAGGTGGTCGTGGAGTACGTTATCGTGCTCTTAAATGAAATTGTTAATATTTTGAAATTGTAAAATCACATGGCTATTTCTGGGGGGATGGACCACATCGGGCGCTACATAAACATATTTCTACGATACTAATATGTACCATCCGTAAATATTTTCTTCTGTAATGTGTATTTTCACATTACAAGTAGACATGTCTTATTTATTCATCTTAATAAGCTATAAATGGAGGGGAAAAAAACAATTTATTAAATAAAATCCAGATTGGGATTATCGTATAATATACAGGACATAATAAAAGTTAAATCAAAACGGGTGCAAATGCACAATTAAACATTTAGACAAATTACTGTAAACTGTAAGCACTCGAAGTACAGAAAAGGGGGAGATACAATATACGTCTCTCACCTCAGTCTTCCTACGATATAGTTCTACCAATGATTTTACACCTTTATTGCCTTTCCTACAAGTGTACACATGAAGGTTAAACTAAACGCATTATTACAAAGGTGCAATGCATTACACGTATGTCTATAGTGAAAGATTGTGAAGATGCTTAGACATACTAAAATATGATTCATATGATGAATAATCTTAAGTAAAGATCAGTATAGATATGAAAATTACTGACTTATAAAAGACCGATTAAGCTATATTTAAAACAAATTTAATAATACAATCTAATTATTCCATTTTCATCCCGCTCTCTCTTTCTCTCTTTCTTGCTCCATAGTTTTCTATTATTTTTTTTCTTTACTAAAGGGAAAGTCCACCCCGATATTACGTTGATTTTAATAAAAGCGGAAACAACATATTAGTGAATGTTTGGTGGGGATCCGTTAAAGATATGGAAGCTACTTTCAAATTTGAAATCGATCAAACGTAAATTGGCAAATATGTGACGTCACTTGCGAGGAGCTCTCCTGTTTGTTTTGTACTAAGAATTTAATAAATTTCTATTTTCTAAGAAGAAAATATTTAATTCTTCCTGTGCTCTAGATGAGTTGTCTTTCTCTCTTTCCTTCTATATTTCTTTGTTGTTTCATTTATGGATTTGTTTCCCTTTTTACTGCCTTCATCTTCTTTTTCTCCATGTGTATATTTTTGTTTTTCTCTTTCTTTCTTTCCTTGTATATTTTTAATGTTTTTCTCTCAATTCTCTTTCCTTATGTATTTCTTTGTTTCGCCCGTTTTTTCACTTTATGTCTTTTCTAATGTATTTCTTTGTTTTTCCTTCTTTCATCTTCTCTCTTTCCTATTATATATTTCTTTGTTTTGCCCCTTCTTTCTGTTTCTATTCTTCCTTTTGTATTCCCTTGTTTTTCTATATTTCCTTATGTATTTGATTTTCTTTTCCTTTGAGCTTCTCTTTTATTATTTCCGTTTTGTAAATAATAATGAGCATGCGATATAGGTTGTACAGTTGTTCATAACGTCCTTGACACTTATTCTTGACAGACAAAGTGCATATTCCCTCATAATGAAAATCAAACCACAGTTAATCTTTACTAACTGTGTATTTAGGCATCAGTAAAAATTAGGGTACTGAATCAATATGATAAGGGTTTATTTTTCTTCATTTCAATCTCTGTACATTGGTCAGTGTAACAAAATTATTCCAATTTATGGTATCAGTGTATGAAAATATGCTATAATTTTTTTAATAAATTCATTCGTATTACTGTTAGGTTGTTCGCTCGTTTTATTCTGTACAACGCAAGTGAACGACAATGTTTGGAAAGGTTGTACTCAATTTTTTCAAGTCATAGTAATCGACGTCTTGACAAGAGACTATCTTTCCCATGCAGAAAACCGACTTAGCGTTGGCCAATTCCTTTCGTTCGAATTTGTTTTCACCTTAAATTTTCCATTTTATTTATATATTAAGCAAGTTTAGCAAAAATATTTATAGAAATCATAAAAACAATCATAATTTGGTAATAAAGACCTCTGCAGCCAGCGCGTGACCTTGTCTGTCCATTAGGAGGAATTTGCGGTTTCGAGGCATAGTTGTTTGCCCAGACCCTAAATAGACGCATCACACAGAGGCATGCACGAAAACTAAAAGGTTTCAAAACAACCTTAATTATGGAAGCAAGCTAAATTGAAATATGTTATTAGTCCTTATTTTACATCTAATATTAATGATTTCGAGTTTTTGGTTCAACTATTTGTTAGAAAGAGAGAGAGAGAGGGTAACCAAAAGATGGTGCAACGGGTATGAGTACCTAATCCAGTTAGTGGTCGGGTCTTCCGAACCACGGCCTTCCACCGAGAGTCAAACTGAGTTAAATTTAAAGGCCCGGTCACACATAGGGGACGCATGGGGGACGCACGGCCCGCGCATTGAAAATTTGCAATTTTTGCCAGTGCGTTGTCGTGCGTTAGGTGTGCGTCATCCTTCGTTACTCGTTTGTCGAGTGCGCTGTACCAACGCTGGACGAACGCTATGCATTCGTCGTCATTCGCTGTGTGCGTCGGGATTTTTTGAGCATGCTCAAAAATGTCCGCGGAGCTCGACGCATGAATGTAAACGCCAAAAGGACGCCAGACATGCGCGGAGCGCGCTAGACCAACGCCAGACACACGCGGAGCACACGCCCTGTACTCGTTCAGCGCGCTAGCAACACGATATGCATTCGGTGTCAGCTCGCTAACTTCTCCCAAATCCGGACAAAAGTCGGGCTCACGACTTTTTCCGATTTCCAATACGCCGGCCATGCGTCGTCTATGTGTGACCGGGCCATTAAGATCGTTTCTAGTCGTCTTGCTTTGAATAACTGTCAGACCAAAATAAGACACACGACCTTCGTCATATGGTGAGAATGTTCACGTCTATCTCTCTCAGCTAATTCCTGCAAACAGTGGGCTCAACCAAGCGCAATCAACTGTTAAACGAATTTGTATTGAGTCCTGAAATTTCAATTTGTTACTGCACGTCATAGCAGCATTAGGGACTTATAGATTTGTACGACAAGAACGTGGACTGCTACGTGTGAATCCTTTTAAGGCAATGTAACGTCCTTTTAAGGCACTGCCGGGCACTGACAGTGCCTTAAAATGACGTCACATTGCCTTAAAAGGATGTCACAGCTAGCAGTCCACGCACTCGTCGTGCAAATCTAAAAGTCCCTATTAAAGAGTAGCTATGGCGAACGATTGTCGCTAAAATTCAACAATAGTTGCTTAGTTTGCTCCCCCCCCCAAAAAAAAACAAAAAAACATGAGACATCAAGCTACATAGAACTATGATCGACAAACATGATATTGTCTTGAAAACAGTCAGAAAACATTGAAACTATAATGAATAAGAGAAAATGCGATCATGTAAACATTTTGTCCATGTTAATCCTCCAGTACCAAATACCCAAGCAAAACTCGAGCCAGATGCAATTAAGGGTAAACTTAATGACATTAATTTGTGACCGTTGTCTATTCAAGGAGATATGGCTCTCCTTGGTCTATTGTCATGATTGTATTCTCTACTTAGTTCTTTTTTCACTTTAAAAAATGATATATATATATATATATATTCTGATGTTTTCTTGTATTGATTATTGATTTATTTTCATTTTTTGGAGGGGGCGTGGTTTAAAAAATACTTTAACATTCCGTTTCTATGGCAACGGTCTTATTTGTTACTTGAAATGACTCAAATTTTAATCATAATCAAACAAGAACCTGAAGTTTTTAGATGCTTACTTTTTGCTTCATGTTGTTGAAAATCATAATATTCCCTACTAAAAAGTAAAAAAATTCCGATATTTCTTGATTCGTATTCATTATAACAGACAGATCAATATACCCGAGGGTCATAGAAAAACAGAAAGTAGTCATTTGAAATTATACAACCTTTTTTTAATTTATCAAATTGTAAACAAGCTCATTTTGTCCATGTTAATCATCCAGTACAAAATAACCAAGCAAACATAAGGAAAAGTTTTGGGCGAATTCATTCAGAAAATGGATTGTATACAGAGCCGATCAACTCTGCACAGAGCTTCGCACCAAGTACCTCAGTGTGTACTGGCGCGTAAAACAGAGGGTCAACTGGGGGTGATTCACTAACAGCTAAAATCGATCCCAAATGAGATAAAATCGCTCTGAGGCTCAATATCACTCCTAAGAGCAATATCGCTTTTAGGAACTGATTCACTAAGGCATTTGGGATTGATTTTAGCCCAAAAAAATCGCTATTAAGGCTAAGAGTGATCCGGATTATTCTTAGCCTACACTTTCTGGCAAAGTCAAAGACAAAAACTGTCAAACTGAAGCTAAATTAGAGCAAACAAGAGGAAGATAGATATTGTTATACAACGCCTACTAAGATTCTTGCAACCTCATTGGTTAATTCTTAATCACATGACATGCGCTAAAAGTACTGTTGAACGGTATCATTCTCTAGCCGTGCAATTCCAGTTGATCCTTTCGCACCATTGCACGCTGACGTCACTTACGATGTACAAAGTATATTGTGAGGTAAGTGAAGTCACCAAAAGGATCAACAGAAATTGCACTCCGCGTAACAATAAACATACGCGCGGTGCATGGTACGCGCATGGTACGCACAGCTGAGCTGCCTGAGCTGTAATAGTGCGCGCTCACTACCCGGCTAGCTAGGCTCACTATCGATAATTTCATCGATAAAGAAAAAACCAACTTAACTGAGAATTGGCCTAGGAAAGGTGTTGTATAAAACACATAGTGAATGGTCTTTATTCGTGCAATGGAACAAGATTTTGCATTTGGTGAAAGATGAGGCGCTCCATTCAACTCGGCTGCGCCTCGTTGAATAGAGCGTCTCTCATCTTTCACCTCGTGCAAAATCTTGTACCATTGCACTCATGACCATTCACTATTTGTATATTAGTCACTGTTAAAGTGATATATCGAATCGTTTTGATTTATACTGTGATAGGGTAGGCCTAACTTAATTAGTGCCAACAACATATGTGAAACACTAAAGACTAAAGTTAGTCCGCTTTCGAGAATACCACCCAGGATTATACATCAAGACTAGATGGATGTGGACGGTAGGTCTAACTTACGTACATTAGGCCTACAAAAATGTACGTAGATCTAGTACTAGATCTACCAATATCATCTAGGCCCTACGTTAAATCCGGCATTTTACTCGAAACAAGCATAAAGAAAGACAAACTATACCCACAGAAAATCGTATGAATCCTCACACTGCTACATGAAACAGTCATGAATGATTTTTTTGTCATGTCTTATGCAAAATTTCACTCAGCTTTCTTCTAATGTTAGAACGAAATCAACATAGAAATGAACGTCATTGACAAATTAAGCGACGATAGCTAGCTAATTATTGTTATGTCGATCGGCCGCGCGCGATTGATCGATGCCCATTGACTAAAATGTGTGTCTGTTGATTGGTTGGATTGATCGCGTACATGAATATTCTTATGCGCGCATGATTATTCACGCTGGGATTGATCCCAGCCTAAAAGCGATTTAGTGTACCAGTCAGGTAGAATCGAATTTAAGCTGGGATTGAAATCAATCCCCAAAATTGCTCTTAGGAACGATATCGTTCCCAGTTAGTGAATCACCCCCCCCCCCGGTCTCTGGGTGCGTCCATTATGTCAAAATAGAGAGAATGTGTCTTGTTCATAACATGAACATAAAACAAGGACGATTTCATTTGCATGTGTATATCTTTTAATGAAACTCTAAGATGATACAGTAACAAAAACAAAACTTTAAAACTGTTAAAAATTGAATTCATATCGATAATTTAATATCAAGGTGTTTACATAATTATATATCTAACCCCACGATCAAATGGAAAATTCCTCGGAGACCTATAGTGAGAGTCTAAGGTTTACGACGAACGATTTTACAAAATTCTTTGTATTTCGTCTTTGTCACTGGCAAATTTCACAAAAAGTCCATGATGTATCACCATTTAATTATCATTACTACCGTCTACATATCTTCTTCTCTCCACATTTTAGGTTTAAACTCACAGATTGATAGAAATAACTACACAAAATGGATAGGTTCGAACAACATTCCGAGAGGAGACGTGTTGTTTCGAATCACATGCAACGCAACCGTTCGCACGCAATTGTGTAGTGTACGTACGTCTATGAAACTCGTGTAGTGTGGCATATTTCGTACTCTTGCGCAATACGGAGCATAATGAGAGACAGCAAATCATTGGATGCAAAAGTGCAACCTTTTCCTGTTATCCAATCAAAATGAATGATACATCAATGGAATCGTTGAACACTCAGCTTTAATTTGATATGCGAGATGGCGTAATTCGCCCATCGAATCAGTTCTTCAGCCAAAATAAGTATGGAGAGTTGACGAATTTTGAGCGAAAATCTGTTGACCTCCATAGAGAAAGTGCCGTAAAATGTTTCTTTGAACATTTTTTAGCAAAAAAGTGCAACCTTTTCCCATGAATGAAATTATTTCAAATTGATATCATCTTAAAGGTACTATGTCCCATTTGCAGGCCCAAAAAATGAAAAGGTTAAATTCCAACGGCATTCGAAAGACAATACTAATTTAGAACTTTCCTAAAAAAGGGGTTGAAAATGTCTTTAAGTGGGAAAATAACGACTATTAGTTGTCGAATCGACTTAGGAGCTATAGAGCCAGTAAGTAATAGTCTGATTTTTCAGACCATTGTACCGAATGGTCGTACGTTTTATGCTGCGCAAAGATTCAATCAGTTTAATTTTGGCCATTACAAGAAGTGGGTTATTGATGTAGACAAATGTTCATGTACCCTTTACAGCTCATTTTATGTATGTTAATTCCAAAGATGAAAAAAAGCCAATCAGTCACTCAATAGTGTCTGACAGTGAAGTTTAGCAATTAACGGGTTTCCTTGCATAATTTGAATATTAGGACACTGCTAACGTTTAAATTTCACAGATAGGACATACATGACATATTCATAATTCCTGCAAAGTTCTACAGAATTTGATGTTGGCTGCAAAAGGGACATAGTATCTTTAAAGAGAAAACATTGAACTTTAAAATACCGGCCGAGATGGTAATAAAAGTGGGTTCAATTAGGCGGTTGCTGCACCAAAAATGGCATTTTTACAACAACAAATCAATGTTTTACAATTATTTGGGGGCTCCAAAAGGACGCCCCCGCCCCCACACCCTTAAATTGGAATTTTTGCCGGGGGCTCCTAGCCTAATATCGTTTAGTAGGTCCACAGGAAGCCCTGTACCAAAAATGGTGCTTTTATCCGGCAAGTAACGGTAATTTCACTAAGCCACCTGACTAAGAATCATTTCAGAGATATTATACAAATGATGCATGCGCATGAGTTCATTATACGATCTATCCGCACTCGAGTTGAGGCTGCGTGTATCTATTGCCCGAAGCCGTTAGGCTGAGTGCGATAGATACACACAGCATCAACGAGGGCGGATAGATCGTATAATGGACGAATGAAAACATGCATCATTTGTTTTATACAACGAAACTCCTAGATCCTTGTTATTTGATGTAAAAATAATTAATTCAAGATTGTTTCGTGACAGTTTATGGCTGACAAATAAATCTCAAGTTTTAATAAGTCTCAATTTAGTGCGCACACATAAGTATAGATATAAAGCAAGCGCACCTCTATCTATACCCATTTACGCATAGTGCTGCGCAAGAATAGGCCCATGTGTATACACGCAGTACGTATAAGCGCTCTAACCTCTACGCGCGGCACTGAAAATTCGTTGGATAGTACTGGAAAATATTGCACGCTTTTTCATGAAAAAGCGTGCAATAGGATCAGTAAATGAATCACATGTGACCGCGCATGACCAATCATTTGATTAGGATCTGGGAGTGAGTTGTATAATAGTGATTATATTCGCTATGATTGAGGCAAACACATACATACTTTACATACTCCGTGGTAAGAAAGAAGTAAACGAGGGAAAAGGAAGGCAATGACAAGAGAGAGAGAGAGAGAAAGGGAGAGAGAGAGAGAGAGAAATAGAGAAATAGAGAGAGAGCATATATAGACCGGGTTCAAATTCAGTATTCGTTAAATTATTAAACCCGGTGCTCATGATCATTTATCTGCCATGTTATTGTAATGCGACGCTACACACAAATAATACCAAATTGCCGTTTTTTGTCTTCAAATATTGTTCAAATAGCATTGTAGAGACGATGAACAAATAAGAATAATATGAAACGCAAGGTCGTTAGTCATGATAATGTCAACTTCTATCTCTCTCCGCTTAATAGTCCGAACAATAGAATGAACCGAGAGGAAGCAAATGAAATTTCTTAACAACAACGGAAACTTCTCCAATGGAGCCTAACGTTAGATTTGTTTTCCCATTCAAATAGCATTGTAAAGGCGGTGAAAAACTAAGGAACAATAATAATATTCCGTCGTTAATGGTGAGAACGTTCCGGTCTATCTCTCTCAGCTAATTACTGCAAACAGTGGGCTCAACCAAGCGCAATCAACTATAAACGAATTTGTCATGAGTCTTGAGATTTCAATGTGTTACTGCACGTCACAGTAGCATCGAAGAGTAGCAATGGCGAACGATTGTCGCTAAAATTGAATAATAGTTGCTTAGTTTGCTTTCCCTAAAAAATAACATAAGACATCAAGCTACATAGAACTATGATCGACAAACATGATATTGTTTTGAAAACAGTCAAAAAACATTGGAACTAGAATTAATAAGAGATAATGCGATCATATAAACATTTTGTCCATGTTAATCCTCCAGTACCAAATACCCAAGCAAAACTCGAGCCAGATGCAAATGAAAAGCTTGCAACCAAAATGCACTAAATCAACTCTTCACCAAATTGCGTGTTTTACACGATTTGAATAGACCTCTCTCATGTGTATCTAAATCACTAACTTTCCCCTCAGAATTTATTGTTTCATGAAAATATGAAAATATTGATATGAAATTTATACTTTCAACCAAAAGGCGCTAAATTCATTTCAGATTTCAACCAAAAAGCGCTATATCTACCTTTTTATTCTTTACTCTGATTGGCCCAATCATACCAGCTTGTGGAAATTTGACCAAACATAAAGCAGAACACAAAGAGCATAGCACAGGCACACGGCCTAGATTCGTCTGTACTATTCACGTCTCGAAATACCTCGTTTTCTGGCGATTTCATCATGGATAAATTATTGTACCAGTGGTTATGTGATGAAAGTTTTTGCACATTGATGGTGATGTGTGTGTGTGTGTGTGTGTGTGATGTGTGATTTAGTGATTTCATTCCATTATTCCCCTCGTTTGCTTACTGTTTTGTGAATAATTTATTAATGTTATGAAAACGAAATGAAGATCTGTATTTGTATGGAATTATTTACATTGATTCGTATATAATGATTTATTTTGAATTAAATCTCTAATAAAACAAATATTGAAAAAAGTGTGTGTGCGTGTGTATGCGTGTGAGTTGAGGAGCATTCCAGTCAGTCGCCCTTGTACGGGCGCGCACATGCTAATCCACCCACATTGACGTTTGCATCATATCGGGTACCCACTTAACACCTGGGTAGAGAGGAGAAATGTAGATAGAAATGCCTTGTTCAAGGACATAGGTACCGTGCCAGGGATCGAACCCACGACCTTTGCATTTCCAGTCGAGTGATTAGACCACTCGACTATACGACACCTATACACCTCTCGTCTTTCGGACGATAATGTTAAAGGTCCGTCCCACACATAAATAATTGGTAAGATAACCCTTTCACATCGCATAACGAACTCTCAAGTATAACCTGGGTAAAAGGTGCCAGGTAAAATTGCCAGAGGTTAAAATGCCAATACTGGATAATCCAGTGCCCCATCATCGCCACCGCCTCCATCATGGCAGGTGAAGTCTCTTCAGCACAGAACATTCGCATCAGTACCTTTGGCAGTCCCGAAAATGTTACATACACACACTGTGAAAAGGTTGGGCAATATTTTCCAACATTTTGCCCAACGTTGTGCCAATAGTCAACCCAAGTACCCAACCATCTATTGGGCAATATTTTGCCCTGTGGTATTGGTAAACGTAAGTACGTGCATAATTGTTTCGTATTTTGCCCAACAGCTGGTCAAGATTTTCCCAACAAGTGGGCTACCGTAGTCGGGCAGTTGAAGGGTCATATCTTTGCCCACATTTTGGACAAAATGCGAAACAATTATGGACGTGTGAAGTAGGGTACTTACGTTTACCAATACCACTGGGCAAAATATTGCCCAATAGATGGTTGGGTTGACTATTGGCACAACGTTGGGCAAAGTGTTGGAAAAATATTGCCCAACCTTTTCACAGGGCACCCTACCAAACAATGTCTTTAAAATATTTAAAGGGGCTATAAAAACAGAGAGTACCAGATATCGCTTAAAAAGAAATTGAAATACGTGACTCTGTACATACTGGTTTTTCTGTGCTATTAGGAAATGTTCATTAGTCAACCCTACACGATTTATAATACACTGAGCATTTAAAATATGTTATAGTTTGCTTACCATATACTTTGGAGAAATCTTGGTAACTGATTCTTTCTTCTAAGGCACGGCAGGAAAGACGCACCTGTCTCGACGTATTGAACGACGTTTTAGCTATTAAAAGTTGGTGGAGATACCGCCTAACAGTGATTTTACACCTACTGATTTTCGGTATTAATTGAGGTGTTTTGAACTGCCAGATCGCGTTGATCGCTATTGCTACGCCCATAACTTCTCTGTTGACCAATCACGGGTCGATAAGATCACGGTCACCATATTAAATCTGACAAATCGAACCGGACCAAATGGTTTTCGGTTGAATAATGCATTTCCGCAATAAAATCCTTGGCATTGTTTTAATTTGATGGATTTAGATTACTTTGATCGTTATTCCCACGTCGCCCATAACTTCTCTGTGGAACAATCACGCGTCGATGACATCACGTAGGCACATGCAATTTCACAGCCACCGTATCAAATAGGAACAATTGTGACGTCGCAATACGAAAAATTACATCTTATTAAGAGGAGAAAAAATCCTAATCATGAAAGACTTAAAAGATCTTTATATGAGAAACAAAATCATAATAACTTAAAATGAGAGCGTAGCGAGCGAGCTTTGGGTGAAATCGAAGAAAAAGATGCTCTTAGTCGCTTTAAATTAGGAGTACATTTGATGGTAAGAACAAAAGGGGGGCACATATCCAAAGGGAAAAGGACACTTATTAAAAAGATGTACAAAATAAAGTGCCCCCTCTCATTCGTCTCTGGGCAGTAACTAGGCCCATGGTCCGGTCCAATCCCGCTATATAATTTGTAGGTCCATAAGTCCTACTATAAGCTACTTTCTACAAAAACATTATTGTCGTATAAACAACTACTAGTTTCTGAAATAGCAAACTCAGTCTTTAAATAAATATGATAATAGGCCTGCTTGCCTCATCTCTCGAATGCTCTTCCTTTCTGTAACTGTGTAGTCACAATAACAGATGGATGGACAGGAAGAGTAAATGAGAGGAAATGATCTAAGAGCATGCCATGGATAGTCATGACATATTGAATTCACAATGACTATGCCATATATTTGTTTTGCTGTGCCTCTGTAGACCTTGAATGTACACTGTTTATGCAATTAAACAATGTTATATACATATACAAATTTGTTTTTTGCATATTACATGCAAGTAAATGTCACCACATCCCCTTCCTTCCTTCCAGGCGCGGATCCAGGCGGGGGGGGGGGCCTTGGCTCCCGCCCCCAAAAGAGAGAGAGAGAGAGAAGGAAGGAAATGAATGGAAAGGGAAAGAGGAGAGAAAGGGAAAAAAGAAGAAGATGAAGCAGAAAAGAAAAGTTGGGAAGAAGGAGCTGGGGGCCGAAAGGGCCTTGCCTCCCAGGCTGGGCGGAAAGGGAGAGAAAAAGGGAAAAGAGGATATAAAGGGAAGGAAATAAAGAGGAAGAAGAAAAGAAAAGAAGGGGGATATCAGTTGCGATTTTCCCGTCAAGAATTTGTGGACCAGCAAACTTAAAACAGAGAGAAGGAAAGGAAGGGAAAGGGTAGCCCACGCCAATTAGTGACCTGCCAGTGTCACAAATAAGGTATCAAAATATGCTCATCTGACCGTAATTAAATGCCTAAAACCCCTGAGCTTCCGGGGATTTGCCTCCTGGACCCCACCTAGGGCCCTAAGGTGGGCCCCTGGATGCTCATCTGACCGTAATTTAATGCTTAAAACCCCTAAGCTTCCGGGGGCTCTGCATGCCCCCTGGACCCCCACGCCAATTAGTGACCTGCCAGTGTCACTAATAAGGTATCAAAATATGCTCATCTGACCGTAATGAAATGCCTTAAACCCCTGAGCTTCCGGGGACTCTGCCCCCTGGACCCCACCTAGGGCCCGAAGACGGACACCTAGATGCTCATCTGACGGTAATTTATTGCATAAAACTCCTGAGCTCCTGGGGGCTCCGCCCCTTGGACCCCACGCCAGTTATTGTCTTGCCAGTGTCACAAATAAGGTATACAAATATGCTCATCTGATCGTAATTAAATGCCCATAGGCCCTGAACTTTAGGGGCTCCGCCACTTGACCCTACGCCAATTTACGCTACGCTTACCTGATTGTAAATACTTTAACCTCCCCCCACCCACTTTGAAAAAAACGTTCAGCAGGGCCTCCATGTAAGAGTGGTGGTGATGCGGTTTTTTTTTTCTGCCACCCAAAACGATTTTGTTCATTACGCCACTGCTTTAGTAGTCACCATTACGTACCAATATTTGGCTCGCACAATTTTAAATTTGGGCCTCCCCCCTAAGAAATCCTGGATCCGCGTCTGCTTCCTTCTTCCCCTTCCCCAGTGGGCGGTGTTGTAACCACAACATTACCTCATTGTTCCTTCCTTTGGAATTTCGTTTTAAGCACATCTAGTTAAAACCCCATCACCCTTGTTTAAGTTACTCTGATCATTAGTCAAAATATTCGAGAGTGAGTATAGTTTTTCCCATTCATTTCCACACTTTAAAAAATTCAATTTCATCAAAAAGCTTAGTGATCTTGGATATCTCATGGCCGATTTTGATTTTGGTCATTCATTTTCGAAACTGTACAATCCATTTCATAATTGTGTGTTCATTTCGATCAAAGACAATTCAATTTCATCATTCTTACCTGCCAACGTACGATTGCATGAATCCATTTCATCAAAATTTCATTCAAATTTGTCCAACGGTATAGGGGGATTGAAACCATGCAACAAAATTCAATGAAAATTGTTAAAATTGCTTGCTCCGACAAATGTTATCATTACATTAAGCAGGAAATTGTTAAGATGAAATTGAATGGAACAAAAAAGTTTAAATGAATGGGAAAACCTATTTTAAACCTGCATATAAAGGTGGATACAGCATACAAACGTTTTGAATATTACTCCTAGCTTCTAAATAGAAAATTATCACTTTAATCCATTACTAAAACTTTTAAAGATTTAGTAGAGACAAGCTTTCATACTCTGGCTTGGACAGATTTGGTCAATTGTATTCATCCAAAACTACTATTGGTTCCTGCCAGTAGCGTACCCGGACCTTGGGGCCGGGGGCACTAATTCAACATTTTCTGACAACCAAAATAAACAATCACACTTGTAGGGGGTGCAGTCTGCCCTTCCCTCCTCTTCCTTGGGTACGCTAGTAGTTCTGCCCAAATCTCTGCATTCACCTTTAAATTTATGCCTTAAATCAATTATTAAGAAATTAAGGTTACTGCAACGAATAATATCATGGACAAATAAAATTTGATCAGTTTGAAACAATGTTTATTAACTTCACTGTATAAATACTTGCAAACCACCTCCCTGTTGCAAACTAATTTGACAAAAATATGAGTGTTCTGGGATACCGCCATGGAATAGTTAAATAATTATCAAGGCTGTAACTATTGTACTATATGGCGGTAATCTTAATTTATAATGTCAACATTTTTAATTGGATAAAAGATTTAAAAGTTTTATCACTATTACAAATATTTTAAATTGTAGGGTGTAATGGGCTTTAAAACTGTTCAATTTCAATTGAAATTTAATTTCCAGTTTATCTGCAATTTTTACAAGAAAAATTTAGTAATGTGCTTTACATACATTTGTATGTCTCCAACTATGAAAGCAAAAAAACTATTAACAATTTCCTGATGTGAAACTAGTTTAAATACATGTACATGCAAAACTTCACAAATCAAGATAAGTTACAGGAAAGAGGAAACGGACCTAAATTGGCTAATATCGGACTGAACAAGCCCATAATGAAAACAACAAAACTGCATTTCTTGCATGGTCTTGTGGAGAGAAAACATATTTTCAGTGGACATACATGTAATCAATTCCTATGCTTAACATTACATACGGCCATGGTCTGGCATCGATAATAACTCAAATGTGGTTGCCTAACCCAGGCCAACCAAACGAAGCCCTTGAGCTTATGCATTGTTGAAAGATAAACAAATTTAATTTTGACAGAACGACAGTCATTGCAGGTATTACATGAGAATGAGTAAAATGGAAGAAAAGATTCAAACAATAACCAATATAATGAGCTTTGAATTTATGGGATCAAAAGTTGGATTGCTGGAAACAAATATCACAAGTTGTAGTTTCAATTTTCAAGCCTGTTGTTTGAGCCGAGCCATCCATTTTTCATACTGTGACATTTTATTTACTTTTTTTTCTAAAAAAAACAAAACAAACTGTTAGATCTGCTTAAAAGCGGAAAATTATCCTAACCTTAAATTCAGCATAGGAATTTTAACAATCACTAATTACAGTCGCTTACATGTGTAACTTGTGTAAAAAGATGCAATAATTTTAACGAAGGCTTATTTACATCATAACTTTTCCAGCACATTGAGTGTGCAAACAAATCTTGCACTAATATAATTTATAACAAAATACCAGTGGCATATGGAAAAAATATCACTTCTATGAGGTGAATATATTTACATGTATGCAACTAACTAAAACTAATAAAGTGACAACAATGCAACATTAAACTTATATAGCAAAATTTTTCAGGAACTTCTATCTCCTCATCATCGTCTCCATGCTTAAAGCCAATGTAGACACCTGTGGCTTCGGGAAACTCATCATGTATTCTGCCGACAGCACATGCCGGAATCACCTTGCGCACTTCCATTCCAAGGTACCCATGCACCAAGTAGGTGAACAGCCTATATCCTGCATAGCGATATGACCTGTAGATTAAAAGGAGTCAAACCAAAAAGGGGAAATCAGAGCACATTCATTTCACTGATCTACTCATTGAATAAATTGTGTATTAATATTGCAATAACCAAAACTAAAGTCAAGAGACATGTCAAAAATGTTACTAATACAATGGTGGGTGGGGGGTGTGAATAAGTACTTGTCAGTTGTCATGCTTGTTAGTGTTTGTATCTTAGCTTGTATTTTAATTATTTGATTTTTTTTTAATAGTTTTTCACAAATGTATCGTCTCTTTCAAATATTTTAGGTTTGCTTTTCTCTGCCTGGTAATGTTAAATCTACAAATTCCTCCCCAAAATACTCACTTGTTATTCAGTTCTTCAGGTGCTTGCCCTCGTACTCTAGCTCGGTGTCCCCTGATGTCCCTCCTGGCTACCGAAAACATCCGGAAAACTGCCCTCGTCAGACAAACGTTACGGAAATCTTCATGGTCTGTCACGCAGCCTTCGAGCTGGAGTTCACGGCAGCGGACAATGGGGTGCGCGCGCAACCCACAGGCTTTACGTGTATTGTGCAGCAGTTTGCCGTGAATCCCGTGAGAAAGTGTATATTATAAGTCTCCATTTTTAGGAAAAATACTCCCCAAAAGATAAGAAAATTGACACGATCCAGGTAAGAAACATAACGACTTTTCAATCATGGCCATTATTTGAAGAAAAAGATGAATATTTACTTGATTTTTAGGTCTGTTTTAGTAGGGTATCTCCACGCCGGAGTTACAAGTCGAAGTCTGGATATGATTCTGAACTAGCGCCGAAACTTGCACTAACCCACTGTACCGACGCTAAATAATTCTCCGAGTAATCTGCTTTTTCTCTATAGCGCATGCGCAGCCCAATCCAATTGATTACAACACGTTCGCGAATGGGCATCGTCTCTATAGCTCTGTGTTGTGAGGACCTACGTCACAAAAAATGTCGCGGCGGCTCGATCATTTAATTCTCTATTTGCTACTTTAAAACAATTCATTAAAAATAAGTCCGAGCTCCATTTTCCAAAACCAAGTTATATTTGGGCTTCTTAGATTTTTGTCTATCTAATCAGCTAAACTTTTTAGTGGAGTGGACTTGTACTTCAATGTCTCAGTGGCGTAGCCTGGATAATTAAGATCAGTCGGGGTAGGGTGGCGGGGCAAGATTTCCAACAAGGAGGACAAATTACGATAGGATAATATGTGTGTTATGTTTTACTTCTTTTTTTCGTCACCTCGCGAGCGGGGGATGTCTTTATATCATTATCAAAGATAAAAGGTAAGATATAACTACTTCAAAAAGAGACAAATATTCAGGGCCCCGCTATGTGCCTCTTTTTCTTTTTAATAGATGATAAGTGCCCCCATTAAAAAAGAGCCCCTTCTTATAAATGCCCCTTTTTACCTATGAAAATAGTTCCTTTTCATTCTCATAAGTGCCCCTTTTCATCTCTTGTTAATGACCCTATTCAATTCTGAGAGATACTCGTTTTATTTTGACAAGTGCCCCTTCCTCTCCTGATAAGTGCTCTTTTAATCTCTAATAAATGCCACTTTTATTTTGACACGTCCCCCTTTTCCTTCCTAACAAAAGCTCTTTTTTCATTCTAATAAGTGCCCCTTCCCCTTTTCATGATTACCTCTTTTCATATCTGATAAGTGCCCCGTTTATTTTAGCATGTGCCTCTTTTTCTTTTTAATAAGAGCCACTCCCCCTTCTAATAAAAGCCCCCCTTTCACCTCCGATAAATACCCCTATTAAAATCTAATCGGTGCCCCTTTTTTCAACAAATGCACATTTCCCTTTATTATTATAGCCCATTTTTTATTCTCATAAGTGCCTCTTTTCATATATGGTCAGTGCCCCTTTTCTGATGCGATAAGTGCCCCTTTTCACCTCTGATAATTACCATTTTAACAATGATACGTGCCCCTTTTTCTTTCTAAAAGGAACCTATCCCTTTTTCATAAAAACCCCTTTCCGATTCTTATAAAAGCCCCTATCAAAATCTGATGGGTGCCTCTTTTCCGTCGAGAAATGCCCATTTCCCATTCTCAATAAAGTGCCTCTTTGTTTAGGTGTAAGAAGTGCTCCATTTTCACCTCTGGTAATTAGCCTTTGTACTTTGACACGTGCTGCTTTTCTTTTATAATAAGTGTCTTATCCCTTTTGGTAAGTGTCCCCTTTTCCTCTCATTTTTAAACGTGCCCCTAATTTCAAGCGACTATATAGGAGCAAGTTCCCCAAAGCTCGCTCGCTACGCTCGCTCGCATTTATAGATGTTATAATTATGTTACTTATCAAAGGTCTTTTCAGTCTTCCGTTATGAGAATGTGCTTATAATCCCATCAGGATTGGGTTTTTCCTCTTTATAAGATGTAATTTTTCACGATGCGACCTTAAAAATCTTAAAATTTTCCTCGCTCGCAAATGGATTTTCAGACCATCGCACCCAACTGCAAAGTATGATGCTTAACCAATATCTTATATGATGTATAAAGAGAAACAAATATTAAAATCATCCCTGATAATGTAATTAAAATAAAGGGGTATAAACCAATGCCTAAAAACTTGTATATTTTCGGTTTGAGATTTCCCTTTGTAGGTGCCCCTTTTTACAGATATGCCCTTTTTGTTGGTGCCCCCCCCCCCCACTTTGGAAGTCGCTCCACCGCCTCTGCCTGAGACGATGTAAGCTAGTGTATTTCAGGTGTGTGTGTAAGTTCGATTGTGTTTGTAGACTATACTATATAACGGTCTTATCATGAGGGGAGATGGTAATGATTTCTTTAATTAAGTATTATCAAATTTCCTTCCAAGGAATGCATCAGATTGCATTATTTCTAGTCCAGGCCCCGGCAAAAAAAAAGAGAGAGAGAGAGAGAGAGAGGAAAAGAAGGGAAAGGGAAAGAGGAGAGAAAGGGAAAGAAAGAAGAGGAAGAAGAAAAGAAAAGGAGATAAAAGAAGGAGATCGGGGAGGGCCGAAAGGGCCTTGCCTCCCAGGCTGTTGCCTCTTCCCCCCCCCCCATCAAAAATAAGAGAGAAGGAAGGAAAGGGAAAGAGCAAAGGAAAAGAGGAGATGAAGGGAAAGGAAAAAAGAGGAAGAAAGGAAAAGAAGGGGGATATCAGTTGCAATTTTCTCGCCAACAAGTTGTGAATCGGGGGGAGGCCAAACGGCCCTTGCCTCTCCCCCCCCCCCCCAAAAAAGAGAGAAGGAAGGGACAGGGGAAGAGGAGAGCTAAAAGGTAACAAACAAGAGGAAGAAAAAAAAGAAAGGGGTAAAAGAAAGGGAGATCAGTTGCGATTAATCCCGTGTGGATTGGCCGAAAGGCCCTTGCCCCCCCCCAGCAAACCTAAAAGAGAGAGAAGGAAGGGAAGGGGAGATCAATGGCGTACTGACGGGGGCTTGGGGGCTTGGGGGGCCTGCCCCCAAATAGAATTCAAAGGTGGTTAATTTTTAATTCGATACCGGTGATTTACAAATGTTGTTGAAATGACATAATTTTCCGAGATTTGTCCTCACTTTTTAGTAAAAAAATACTTTTTTATGCGTTTGTTGGAATGACCATTCCTAAATTTACAGTCAGGCAAGAAATATGCTTATTTAGAGGCCTACATGTCAGGGCCCGCGGAACGGCTGGGCTCGAGGGCCTCGAGCTCCCCCTACACTTTTTGTGAAAAAGTATATTAGAGAGAAATAGGAAGAAAGAATAGTGACCTGCCAGTGTCACAAAATAATGAGGTATCAAAATATGCTCATATGACTGTGATTAAACCCTAAAAAACCCCTGAGCTTCCGGGGGCTCCGCCCCCTGGACCCACTCAATGACCCTAAAGCGGTCCCCTGGATGCTCATCTGACCGTAATAAATGCCCATACCCCCTGGGCTTCCGAGGGCTCTGCCCCTTGACCACCGCCGGGGCTTTGCCCCTAGACTCCACGCCAATTTACGCTACGCTCTACCTGATCGTAAATAATTTCGCCTCCCCCACCCACTTTGAAAAACGTTCAGCGGGGCCTGTATGTAAAAGTGGGGTGATGCGGATTTTTTGTCTGCCCCCCCCCCAAAAAAAAACGTTTTTGCTCATTACGCCACTGCTGGTCACCGTTACGTACCAATATTTGGCTCGCATAATTTCAAATTTGGGCCCCCCCTAAGAAATCTTGGATCCGCGCCTGCCCCCTGCGGTGTTCCGCTCCCTCGCAGTTGTGCCACGCCCCCGATCCGTTGACCGTATACGTACCACTTTAAAATTCCTTTCGACGCGCCTGTTTACACCATAATATTCATTTAGATTTGTTTAATTGTATTATTGGTAAGTTTAATGGAGTTCCTGATGTGAATGCTGCCCGACCATCACTTAAATTTGACCTAACCGGGCATCATCTTGTAAGTCCGGCACAGTACATAACAATAATATATTTCATTCATGCTTAGAGGGGGATCGATCCCCAAAAGAAGAACGGAGCTCCCAGGCTTCTGAGGGGCTCACCATAGAGTTGAACGGCCGTGCCCCTAGACTTCTTTCATGCTCGAAAGGGGCTCCCAATTAATGGTGAGACATGCAGAGCCTCCAGGCTTCAGAGATACATGGAGGGGGCTTTAAATAGACTCGCGAAAGGGCCGCCTTTGGCGGCCTTTCGCGCGCGTTGCGTGAGCGATATAAGGTGTTGAAAGGACGTACTTGAGAGTTGACATGTTGAATGGTGGATTGGTAAAACAAAACAAAAGAAGTTGGTGAATGCTATCCTATACAGAATTATAATAATAATGATATGTGCTTATATAGCGCCTAACACTTACTTTGTTGGAAGTCTGTAAGCGCTCTACAATAATGCGGCATAATTACCCTGCATGCATGGCTTTAGCAGAGCAGCTGTCACGCGCTCTGCGTTTCAAGGAATAAATTCCTACCAGCTATAGGTCCCCATTTACTTCACCTGGGTGGAGTGCATCACAATGTGGATGAATTTATTGCTGAAGGAAATCAACGTCCTGGAGTGGGATTCGAACTCACGACCTTAAAGTGGCTGAGCGAAGAAATGTCACAAATGTCACAAAATGGACAAATTATACATGTACTGAAAGCTTACACCAATATGAACACAAATCATCTGCTCTAAAGTATTATAAATATAAATGAAACGCGATAAGATGCTTTTTCCAAGACCCTTCTCAGAGCTTCTTTTCCTGGCTTGAAAAATAAAATTACGGAGTACAGACTTATGACGTCAGAGGTTGGGCACGATCGAAATTCCTAGGCCTCTCGCTCGGCTCTCGCTCAGCTCGCGTGCGGTATTTTGCATTCAGTATACATTACCCAGACTTCGAATGATTCATACCTAAGCCAGCTTTGATGAAAGTGGAATAATAATCTCTCGAAATCAGGAAATTACATTTTATTATTGCATATTAAGCAAATTATGTAATGTAAAACGAGGGGGTGAATCGTGCAGATCGATTTGTCCAAATATTCTTCCGTTTTGTGTAATTTGCTGTGAAGTTTTCGGTCATGGCTTGGCATGTGCAAGATGATTGGTGATTGCTGTTGAGTGTTGATAAATTGCGTTTTCCATTTTTATGATGTCGTGCAGTTTCATTTATGGTGCATATATGTAATTGGTATTCGCAAGATATAATCTCACATCTATTCTTCTTTGTTTTTTTATCCGTGAAATTTGCCAAAATAGCCCTACACTTTCTAAAAATTAGAAAATGTCTCGCCCAGCCGGTCACCCCAGTGCATGACGGATCGATCGCCAGTTCAGCGGGGCCGGTGCGGCGCGGCAGCTCGGCACAGCCAGTTCGAACTTGGGAATTTCATGGCGCTAATTTCGTATCCATTTTTGACCCGCAACTCCGGCGTGGAGATAGCCTACTAAAACATACAAAAAATCAAATATATCACTGTCACTAGTTGTGGAGCTGTGCTCATCAACTTCGATATCTAAATTTAGTAAAACTTCTTCCTCAAGCTCGGACATTGTGATATTTCGCGTTCGACTGACTTTTGTATACGCGTATAATGCATGCAGCGGACAGAGCTGTGTGAGGGGGCTTGGGAGCACTCTCGCTCATGTGCCCAACCTATTACGTCACACATCGTACCAGCGAACAGCGGGCTGATCGAGGGCGGAAAAAACGGGTAGCAAATTCATCATTTTTGATAGCAGATTAGTCAATTCTGTAACAATTTTTGAAAAGTAAATATGAATTATTAGAAAGATTGTAACATTACCTTTGCAATGATACCAATATTATTTAGGATAAAAGCATTTTAAAACCTTCGCTCTGGTACTTTAATGATTGAAAGACGTGAGTCAGAACCACTACACTATGACGCTTCCATATCGTGTGCACCTAATACATGTACAATAATAAATCCATTCTTATTTTTTTAGTTGATTTGATGCCGTCTATACTAGTAAAAGAAGCGCATTTACCCCCCCCCCCAACAAAAAGGAGTAAAATAGACATAAATAGCGAACAAAATGTATCAGATATTTGTTATGTATTTTTATGTTTTTTTTAATTGAAATTTTCCTAAAAGAAAAATGATTTAAATGAGCCAATCTGTTTGCAGGTGGTAACACTACATTTACACATACATGTAAACAGAACACAATAAGTAACTACTAACTACCCCCTCCGCCCTGAAGAATTGCTCATAATTTTGAAACCCTTAAAATATATCACGATGTCATCTTACCACAATATTGGTAAAGTCGTTAGGTACATTTTGTGATTTTGTGATATCCATCACTGTATGGCTGAATGGCTGTATGACAAAATGGCCCAATTGAAAAGTCACAGGGCACTGTGCGTGCCTGTACATTGTTGTGAAACAGCACATGACTGAATGCATTGATTATGAAACAATGCTTTTTGATGTTCCATCCATATTTATTTGTAAATGGCCCATGTGATTAAATGCATTATTTGATGATTGTAAAACAGTGCATTTTGAAATTGTTTAATACTCAGTAAACTGCAATAATAATATTACTCTTGCTAATTTTTAAAAATGAAAATAAAAATTAATTAATGTATGCTTATACAACCATGGATCAATGATAACCTCTTATTGTTACACATTGTTTCCCTAACTACCATAGAAATATTTTTGCAAGACGAAATCTTGAAACGATTCTACGTAATAAAATTATGAGCAATTATTTAGGAGTGTAGTTACTTTTTGTGACAATCAACCATCATTTTTTTTTCTTCCAAGGGGGCTCTTTTCTTAATTTACAAAATAAGCCCCCTTGAGGTTTCTTCAATGGGGGTTCTTTTCATGACGGGGAGTTTTGGAATGTAATTTGGTTTCTTAATTTTAGTCCGGCCGTATGGCAAGCCGTTTTATCATTTAAACATATTTCTTGATATCAAGAATTCTATTCCTTGATATCAAGAAATCAATTTTTGATATCAAGAATTACCATTGGTTCACAACGTAAGATTATTTCTTGATATCAAGAATAACCATTGGTTCACAACGTAAGATTATTTCTTGATATCAAGAATTCAGTTCTTGATATCAAGAAATAAGATTCTTGATATCAAGAATTCATTTCTTGATATCAAGAATTAGATTTCTTGATATCAAGAATTAAATTCTTGATATCACGAATTGTTATAGTGAATGATTTCGAACTCAAAAGTATTGCATGAGCGCGCCTTTTTAACATTTATTCCTGTTCTGATTTCGAACGCAAAAGTTGAGCAAGAAATCATTACGAGATGTGTTGCGAACGCAAAAGTTGTGCAGGAATTCATCGTGACATGACGAAAACTCGTCTTAAGCCTAAAGTATAACACTAGCGCTATACAATGTAATCCCCCTGCCGAGAACTTGACGGGGTGATAGAGAGGGAGAGAAAGATCAGCATGATAGAGGGAGAGAGGAAAGGAGAGTGCTAATTTTCACAATTAAAATTGTTGTTATATCGCCAATTCTTAGTCATTTTGCTTCGTTCGAACTTTCATTATGGTCTTCATCTAAATTATAAGTGACTTTTGGACATGAAGATATCTTAAAACAAGTAAAATATATATTTCCTACTTCTCAATTTCTTTCAGGCAGAGCTCCAGTAAGACTTTGGTTACACTATTACGTAAGATGATGAAGAGTACAGCTGCCACCTCTCACGCAGAGCTGCAAGGTGGGGTCGTGATGTTATAGTGGTCATTACGAGATAGCTAGGTTGCCAGTTTGAAGTGCATTGAATGTCTATGTGAATATCCTTGTAGAAAATATTTCTTTGGTTCTGTTTAGCCATGTTTTTTTAAAGCAATATTATAATGCCCCTAAAAACTGTGTGATTATATTATAGATCTAGTTCAATTACTTGTAATTGTAATACATTATAATGAAAACGCGTCCTTAAAAAAAAATGTAAACCGGCAACGTACATATCACGAAATGATTTCGTGATATGTTGCTGTTTTACGTTTTTTGAAGATGCGTTTTTGTATGTTTTATACAAGTAATTAAACTGGAAAAAAAAATCGCATCAAACATTTTCAATGTAACCTTAACCAATGGTCTAAATAAACATATGTTTGAACAGTATAAAATATAAAAAAATCTACAAGGAATATCACAGAGACGGTAAATGCACTGCAAACTGGCAACATGAATTCTTGCATCAGTTGAATTCTCGCGATACATTGACTTTCGTCAACCTACACCGCACCGGTCAGGCAGGATGAATTCCTGCGCAACTCTTGCGTTCGAAATCAGAATAGGAATAAATGTTAAAACGGCGCGCTCAGTATGAATTCGTGTAATACTTTTGCGTTCGAAATCATTCACTATAACAATTCTTGATATCAAGAATTTAATTCTTGATATCAAGAATTCGATTTCTTGATATCAAAAAATGAATTCTTGATATCAAGAATTGAATTCTTGATATCAAGAATTGAGTTCTTGATATCAAGAAATGAATTCTTGATATCAAGAAATCGAATTCTTGATATCAAGAAATAATTTTACGTTGTAAAGCAATGGTAATTCTTGATATCATGAATTGAATTCTTGATATCAAAAAATGAATTCTTGATATCAAGAATTGAGTTCTTGATATCAAGAATTCGATTTCTTGATATCAAGAATTCATTTTTTGATATCAAGAATAGAATTCTTGATATCAAGAAATATGAATAAATGTTAAAACGGCTTGCCATACGGCCGTATCGTAAAGATACAGCATTCATAGAATCTTACATTTCAGTTAATGATTCCATCCACTATTACTCAAATGGAAATGTACTATTAGATATTACATCGTGTCAAGATATATGTCGTGTAGTCACTTTTTTTTAAATTTATCATTTTGAGCTGTCAAAAATATGTCTCAATAATAATTATGGCATAACTTTGGAAAATTATGAATTTGTTGATAGATATTATTGGTATACGACTATTTGTTCATGTTATCTTGAAACCATGATTAAATTAAAAAGGAAGACAAATAGAGAAACTTAAATTGTTTTATGTGCCTTTCATTTTAAACTTTTGTCCTATTATTTTGTTGACGTGTTTCATTAATCATGTTACTTCATTTTTCACGTACATTCAGCACCTAAGAACTATAGAACTACCAAATTTGCAATACAGCACGAGACTCTGCTTAATAAAGAAGTTAAGAGGACACTGATCAACTGATGTGTAGAACTCCCAGGGCGGGGGTCGTACTTTTTAACTTGACGATCTCACGAGGAACAAACCACACTATCAAACAATAAGATTATATAATTAATATCAACGATTTAATATAGATGATCAACACAAATATCAAGGGTCGTATATGGTCACTCCAGATGTAAAAAAATCTTATCCTGTCCCAGAAAATCAAAATATATTTGTAATTTCACTAATGTTCACAGCTGGGAATTTTCACCACTGTATAATTTTCACATGATCAGATCAACGCGAACGAAAAAGTAGATTAACCAATTAGATAGATTGAGCGCGCGTAAACAATCACAGCTTTCGTATTCGCTTTCCACGTAGATAAAGGCACCAGCGAACGCAACGGTACTATGAAATTGTTGCTTATTTCAGTTATTGGTGAACACGTTGCGAGAAGAAATCCCATAGACCAGTACAGACATTTTCTCTCGCGGAACCATACTTTTATACATGCTGAAGGTATCGCTTATTTTATTATTCTCAATTTGAAGAGTGTACATTTGCTCAACAGTGCAAGTACCGATATCCGTTGCCATCCTCTTTCAGGAACTATTTTGAGTTTTTATATTTCATTTCGAGATTTCAAACAACTTATTGAAAAAATCCCAAGCTTTACAGCGATCTGTAGTCCAAACGAATGACACGTGCAATTTTTTCAACCCGAGGCGTGCAAAACCCTAAAAGTTTTTAAATTTCAAAGGATTTCCTTACTCAAATGATAATATAAATGGGCAAAGTACCCGGTCTTATGATATGCTGAGAGGGGGTTCTCTAAAAGGGCGGTGCCCCAAGACTTCATTCATGCTCGGAAGAGGCTCCCAAAGAGATGGACAAATGGGCTGAAAGTGCAAGATTGCCCCTAAATTAATCACCCCCCCCCATTCCATCCCATTTATATAGAACCTGTATTAAGCAAGCCCCTGGCTACGCCAATCATAAAATAATTATAGTTCGCTTTTCCCTTTATAATATAGAACCGGTATTAAAGATACTATGTCCCTTTTGCAGCTAACATCAAATTCTGTAGAACTTTGCAGGAATTATAAATATGTCATTTATGTCCTATCTCTGAAATTTAAACGTTAGCAGTGTCCTAATATTCAAATTATGCAAGGAAACCCGTTTACAGGCTAGACTTCACTGTCAGACACTATTGAGTGACTGACTGGCTTTTTTCATCTTTGGTAATAACATACATGAAATGAGCTGTAAAGGGTACATGAGCATTTGTCTACATCAATAACCCACATCTTGTAATGGCCAAAATTAAACTGATTGAATCTTTGCGCAGCATAAAACGTACGACCATTCGGTAAAATGGTCTGAAAAATCAGACTATTACTTACTGGCTCTATCCCTGTAGCGCCTAAGTCGATTCGACAACTAATAGTCGTTATTTTCCCACTTAAAGACATTTCCAAGCCCCCTTTTTTAAAGGGAAATTCTTAATTAGTATTGTCTTTCAAATACCGTTGGGATTTAACCTTTTTATTTTTTTGGCCTGCAAATGGGACATAGTACCTTTAAGCAAGCAAGCACCCCCCCATTCTCTTCCCCATTGGATCCGCCATTCACAAATGAGAGTTTGTTTGTCTTTTTTACGTTATTAAGCAAGTACCCCTCAGACCCCCTTCCCTCCCTTGGCTACGCCAATCAGATAGTGTAGTTTGTTTTATTTTATTTTTATTAAGTAATTATATTTGTTATCTTTATTTAATAGAGCCTCATTAAGGTTACGCTAAACTAAGCACATGGGACTCAGCTCAGCCGATCCGATCAACCGATCCGATCATCAAGGTCAGTTTAATACAGCATTACGGTTTACCACTTGGCAAAAAAGCTTAAAAACTTCTATATTCTGTTTTTGATTGCAGAGCTTGACCTGCTTGACACATGACCATGTGCCAAATATGAAAGTGGTTGATTGAATAATAAAGAAATTAGAGCCTAGTCTATGGTTATATGGGCTTCCCTAGCTTGGGACTGGCTAAGGCCTTAGGGTAAGGCTAAGCCTGGCTTAGCCTTTAGGCTTAAGTTTAACTTTTTGTTAATGCCAAAAAGAGTCGAAATACGCTTTGGGGGCCAAAAATTCTGGACGCGGGCACAAATAAGTTCTGTCCACTACAATTAGTTGTAGTTCCTTATTGATTTTCAGCTAAAAAACCTCGTTTTGACGAAATAATCGACGAAAGAAATTTAACTTAAAGGTACTATGTCCCATTTGCAGGCCAAACAAAATGAAAAGGTTAAATTCCAACGGCAAAAAAAGGGGGGGGGGCTTAAAAATGTCTTTAAGTGAGAAAATAATGACTATTAGTTGTCGAATCGACTTAAGAGCTATAGAGCCAGTAAGTAATAGTCTCATTTTTCAGACCATTGTAGCGAACGGTCGTACGTTTTATGCTGCGCGAAGATTCAATCAGTATAATTTTGGCCATTACAAGAAGTGGATTATTGATGTAGACAAAATAATGCTCATGTACCCTTTATAGCTCATTTTTAATGTATGTTATTACCAAAGATGAAAAAAGCCAGTCAGTCACTCAATTGTGTCTGACAGTGAAGGCTATCAAGTAAACGGGTTCCTTGCATAATTTGAATATTAGGACACTGCTAAAGTTTAAATTTCACAGATAGGACATTCATGACATAGTCATAATTCCTGCAAAGTTCTACAGAATTTGATGTTGGCTGCAAAAGGGACAAAGTATCTTTAACTCTCTCCATCTCTCTCAGCTCGCGATCGATATCGATATCCATCATACACACCACGTATACGTACGCGACGTACGTACGTAACAGGCGCGCGCTGTTGGCATGTGACTCTGAACGCGTACATTTGGTCGCGTTATCTGACCTGACGCGCCCTAACAATCCAACGCACCCTTTCGGGAAAACCGGGGCTTTGGACGAATGGTCGCGTTCAAGTTAAACGCGACGCACCGCGACGCTACCTGACCATTCGGAATAAGCCGGCTGATTGTATCCCTTGCACTGCTCCTTGGCATTTTGTGAAACCAAATGTTTATAGTATACATGATCAAGTGAAAAAGAATGAGTCGCTTCCAACACAGCAGTTAAATGATGCATTAAGTCAATAAAATAGAACAACTATTTGAAAATATATACAGATAAAAGCCACAGATAGGTATCACTCATTGTAGCTTGTGAGTTATAACTCACTTTGCCAAGGTGATGTAAAGAGAAAATTGTACATAATTTTTTATTTTTATTATATATAGGCCTTAACGCCAATGTTTATTTTGTATTTATATAATTTCATGTTCGCCTTCTCTCTCTCGGTTAGGAAGGAAGGAAAAAGTATAGTTTAGCACTGCACAGGTAACCTGTATCAATACTCGCACCCTATTCACGGTCGAAACATAAATTATTGCCCATTTCATCGATTGAACGGAAGCTGTGAAACTCAGTGGCGACCATTCGAGTAGCAATATTGAAGAAAAATGAAACACTGAAATGACTGAATCAATATTTGAGCGAGAGAAAAAGAAACAGCGCCATCTAATATATATAGGATTTTATTGAAATCAAAGCAAATCTGATCAAAAACCAAGAACAAACAGTCCGAAGAGTGACACCTATCTCGTGTACAATATAACATTTAAATAAAGCATACATAATAAAATGGCTGTAACATCAAATAACTATTATCACTGAATATTGCAAAAAGGACATATAAACAATAACAACCATAAGTATCAGTGGCGGATGCAGGAATTTCTTACCGGGGGCACAAAATTGCATGGTCTATTTGCTCCCGCAAATTTGAAAATCGCGCCGGCCGAAAATTCGCTCAGTGGGGGTAGTGAGAGCACTATTTTTTTTGCCGGGGCACGTACCCCCTGTGCCCCCCGTGGATCCGTTTGCCGGGGGGGAGTGGGTCCTAGAGGGTTTCCATAACAAAATATATCATTAAATACATACAAATATCATTATAAATATACATGTAAATATGAACACAACTAAATATAACATTTCAGTAACATGAGTTAAGGACACAGCCATAGCCTATTAATTAGAGTATATAAAGATATCCTGTTAATACAACATGTAGGGTTATATATATATATATATAGGTTTGAGAAATGAAAAAGAGAGAATGATGGCGCGTACCTTTATCAAAGCTCCCCTTTGCTATCCTCCCTTTTTGGATTTTGTCAATGGTTGCAAAAAATACCTTAACCACGGAGACCAGGGGCCAGTAGCTTCAGGGAGACCAGATTTAATTGACCGACAGTTTGACAAATCTTTAACATCTATTAATTTATATCGGGGGCAGGGGATAAGCCGCTTGGTTCAGTTGGATCCTAGCTTTATGCTTGAATACAAGTCGGAGCAATTATTGAAAATACAATGAAAGAAATTGGACAAATGTCAAACAACCACAACCCTCCTGAAAATAGATACACAAAAATTAATGTGAGGAATCAAAATAATAGAAAACTAGATGGAACTTCGACTGCGCGCAATCGAAAATGATGCCTCCGCCAAAGAGCGATTTTACAAACCAAAACGGAAGCAATTTTTAATATTCAAGTTTGATAGTAATCCATTAACGGGTTCTCAGAATATCGTGATTACAAGCTATTTTTCATATACATGGCTCTGCAAGATAAATTTCTGTCCTGAGTTTGATAGTAATCCATCTATCGGTTCTAATTATAATGTGTTCGCAAGCTATTTATATGCATACATAATGAGCCCCATGACCTTTGACCTCATGACCCTAAAATCTAATCAGTTCACTGGCTCTGCAAGATTCATACATGTAAACATGTCTTGAGTTTGATGGTAATCTGTCTATCGGTTCTCAAGATAATGCGATCACAAATTATTTTTTTAATACATAATTAGGCCCATGACTTTTGACCTTTGACCTCATGACCCTAAAATTCAATCAGTTCATTGGCTCTGCAAGATACATACATGTCTTGAGTTTGATGGTAATCCGTCCAACGGTTCTAATGATATTGTGATCACAAGCTGTTTTTGCATACATAATGAGCCCTGTGAACTTTGACCTTTACTCTCGTGACCCCAAAATCTAATCAGTTCATTGGCTCTGCAAGATACATACATGCCCCAAGTTTGGCGGGAATCCATCAATCAGTTCTTGAGATCACGAGAACGGGACGTACGGACGGACGGACAACCAGAAAACATAATGCCTCCGGCTAGCGGAGGCATACAAATTACACACGCAGACACACACACACACACAAAAACTAGAACAAATGGGGGGGGGTGGGAATACAAACAACGTGACAGTGACTTTAAATGGATGATAAACCAGATTATAATGTTCAGCCATAATGCTTTGGTCTAAGGAATATAATACAATTAAGAGCGATAATAACACTTCAACAGATCAATGACAAAGAACGTCATCATCTCCTTTAACGGCATTACGGCCAGGGGTGTCGATTTGTATCCGTGGTTGGGGGATGATAGGTGCCAAAATATTTTCGGCAATGGATCAAAGCAACCAAGAGGTAGAAGCGTGTGGCAGGTTGCACCCTCCCTTCCAAGTTATTAACTTTTTCAAGTCACCCTCAATAAAGATAACATTTCAGAGAATATAAGAGTGGTAATAAAATTAATAACATGCTAAATGTTAGTCCTGACTCTTGCCTGCAGTGTAGGCCTACCAGACTGATATCATCTATTTTTAAACGAAATTTAGACATTACCAAAAAAATCCAATGGTGAGGGATATCAACTTGTGAAAGTATTATGTTACCAGTGGGCAAATGCATTAATAAGCAACCAGGAAAGGTTCATGTAGACAGAAAATTCTTTATTTCCTGGTGATAGAAACATACATTTTATGAATATTGATGTCTCCAAACAACATTCATCGTGAAAACCCCATTCCAATATTCTGTGTAAGGAGATCTACAAAAACATAGTTCTCATTAGTAAATGAAAAACATATTGCTTTTGGTTCTTCATTTGACTCTCTTCCTTCTTTAATTAAACCAACTGAATCCTCTCTGCGGGAAACTCAATTCAATGAAACAGAATATCACTGATGCAAAATTTGGATCTCAAAATGACAGAAAATTTCCACTCCTGATCTCATACAAACTGTTTCTTAAAAACATAATATAAAACTTACGTTCCAACTACCAAACAACAAACTTTCATTATCTCTTTCTTCACCCACTCCCAGATATACTTATCATACCAGATACGCTCTAAAAATATAAGCATAATATTCCCCTAAGGCCCTGATCTGACCAGAGCACTATTTTTGTTTCAAAAACTATAAGGTGCATTATTATTGGAAGGGTGTTATAAACAAAAAGTCCCAAATTTCATTCAATCTTTTTTGTTTCTTGTTTTTCTTTTCACTTTCCTTTTAAGCCCTGTCAATAATGTGACATTGATTATTTACTCGTTTTTAATTACCGGTAGTTTTTGAAGAACTCCTAGGTGAAAGAAATCATAGCTATTCTTGAATGTTATTACTTGTTTTAAAACATGTTGGGCCTGTCTCACATTGCCTTCCATCATTCCATGGCAATTTTCCATGTTTCTTTCAGCTTATTTCTCACTTCTTTCCCATCCACTCAACTAATTCCTGATCATGCATTAACCTCATACCTACCGTCACCCATGCCTAAGCTTTTTAGGGAGGGGGATCCCGTAAAGTAATTTTGACATTGTAAGAAATAAACATGAGCAATATTTCATTGTAGGTTACTTTAAAGTCAACCTCTTTTTCATCGCCCATTCACATCAGTTCCCTGAAAGAAATGCTGAAATATATGTCCCTCTTTCTCTTGTCTTTCTTCCTTTTCTCTTCCCCCTTCCTTTTTTCTTCTGCCCGTTTCTTCCCCTTTTCCCTTTTTCCCAGGTAGCAAGTCCATATGGGACCCATATGGGGATGATCTGGGTCACTTGTGCCATCTGGGCTATTAAATTTAACTAATTAACTACTCTCATCGGGCTCTCATCATTAATTTTCTCTTCATTTTTGTTATTGTTGATGGTGAATTATCGGGGGGGGGGGATGATTGTACAGGCCATCCCCCCACCTGAAATATTGGGGGGATATATCCCCCCATCCCCCCTTGATCGACACCCATGATTACGGCATTATAACTGAATGCGTGGGCAGTGTCGATTTCCTTCTTCGCAATAGTTGGTTTTTATGATTTACGTTCTTTTGTACTATATTGTCACGTAAACAAGCTGATAAACACAAAAAAAATTGTTTTGAAGAAAGGAAAAAAGTTCACACTATGTGCTGATTACCATCTTATGTTCTGGATGGAATGCTTATGGGCTATAGTTTGATGACGTCACCGTCTTTACTCCAGTTTGGCCTCTTATTGTCTTGTAAATTTCGTTGAAGTTCTTAAGTTGGAGGGTTTTTTTCCTTTAATTTGATGTGCTATGGTAATAGCTTTTCAGGGGTGTCGTGGTAGAGTGGATATGTCCTTGGACTGTGGATCACAAGGTTCGCGGCTCAAATCTCTCCGTGGTATTAATGTAATTTATTTGGCAAGACACTAATCTACACTTGCAACTCTTCAACCAATTGTTAAATGTGTACCGGTAGGAAGGAATTTGTTGAATGATGTGTGCACCGAATTCAGTAGCCTAGCAGAGCAGGGGGTTATACTGGAGCGCCTTGAGAACCTTGCGTGGTGGATATAATCGCGCTATAAAAGTATCAGTTATTATTATTATTATTGTTATTATTATTATTATATTAGTATGTGTAAAGCAATGCCTAAGTCACATTTCGTATGTGTGAGCTAAACATGTACCTTACGAAGAAGAAGAAGAAAGAGAAGAAAAAGAAGAAACAGAAGAAGAAAGAAGATGAAAAAGAAGAAGAAGAGGAAAATAGACACTCATAAATGTGGCACGGTTCCATTTTATAAATAGGATACAAGGAAGTAGCCTTGACTTGACCGCCACAATAACCCGGATATTTTAGGGGTATTCAGCAATATAGTAATTCAGCGATTGTCGCGGAACTATGTGGCTGTGAATTTTTTTTTATTTTCAATTCCCCGGTTACACCAACAAGATTGACTGCAAACCGACAGCAGTCACGAATGGCCAAGAATGGTTCGGTTTGGCAAGATGTTTGGAGTCGGTACGTAGTCGGTTTGGCGGTGTGACCGAAGTATAATGACGGTGCTCCGACACACGTTCAGGTGCAATAGCTCAAGGCATCGTTTCACGAGATCGTTATAAGTACTAGTTCACCGACATTAATATTTAATGCACGCATTTCAATGTAATGCCGACGAACTTGTACTTACGAGGGGGTTTGGTGGAACGCTAACCGGACTTTATTCCGTCAAAGACATGAGGGTAAGGTTAGAGTTACAATTGGTTTTAGGTTAGATTTAGGGCTAGGGTTAGGGAAAGGTGTAGTATTCGGTCCAGGGTTGACATTAAAAATTCAGTTAGTGAACACAAATTGACACGGAGCAATTGTCGCAGTTAGGCCCACTATTCCCTATAAATCCCCCACAATTACGGCATGGAGAAGTGCCTGGAAATAATCATAACGATTGGAATAATTATTTTCAGATTGTATTTGTGACCACTTCCCGGAGAAAGTGAGGCCGTGGTAACGGAACTGATTGTTTAGATGGCCTTTGTATTTTTATTCACGGATGTATCATGAACCTGTACAAGGAACTAGAAACATAAAGAAAGATCTTATGACAATGTAATTTCCTGATAGGATCCCATTGAAAGTTTCAATTCTTCTTATTCATTTCGATGTGTTGGTATTTTAAAGACTATATTATGTTCTGTTGCTTTTCTCTGTAACTCAATTGGTTTTAGGTTAGATTAAAGGCTAGGCTTAATGTAAGGTGTAGTGTCTGGGCCAGGGTTGGCATTAATAATTCAGTTAGTGAACACAAATTGACACGGAGCAATTGTCGCAGTTAGGCCCACTATTCCCCATAAATCCCCCCACAAACACGTCGTAGAAGTGCCTGGAAATGATCATAACGAGTGGAAAAATTGTTTTCGGATTTTATTTGTGAGTTGTGACCACTTCCCGGAGAAAGCGAGGCTATGGCAACGGCACAGATTGTTTAGATGGCCTTTGTATTTGTATTCACGGATACTTGTACAAGCTAGATCTAGAAACATAAATAAAGATCTTATGACAATGTAATTTCCTGATAGAATCCCATTCAAAAGTTTCAATTCTTATTATTCATTTCGATGTGTTGGTATTTTAAAGACCATATTATGTCCTGTTGCTTTTCTCTATACCTTGCTCTGGTGATGACGACCCATCTCTATTGAATAACGTTGAAAACTAACCTCCGCGGTCGATTTCTTAAGTCATCGGATATCTAACCTCATCCCCGGGACTCATTATAAACACTGCACCTAGTCCCAACCCTAACCCCAACCCTAACCATAATCCTTACCTTATATCTACGACGAAATAAGGTTAGGGCATATTAACGGAGCATATGTCTGGTCAACGAGAACATGTTCTCATCTCCAATACAATAAGGAGTAATATGTTGGCCTTAAACCTTCCAGGATGATCACGTTTAAGCAATTTAATCCACTTCTATTGTATTGCAAATTGCTGACTAGAAGCTTTCATGCATAACCATGGTATTTAAACATTTTAATGTGCTTTTAAAAGTAGGTAAAAATATCATGTTCGTGATGACGATGTAGCTTCTAAGGCCAAGCAATGTGAACGAAACGATATAATCAAATATCTTTTACGTTCCGTCGGCCCTGTGAAAAGAATTATTTGTTCGAGTTTTCCATCTGTTTGTTTATCTGAAAATTTTCCAATCCTCCTTTTGTTCTCTTTTTTACAGAACAAATTTTCACATTTTCCTTCACACAGGTCTCTTACTACGTCTGCCTTATTTGTGTATATGTCCACATCTTTCTTTCTTTCTCTCTTTCTTTTTGCTCTCTCTTTCTCTCCTTTTTTCACCCTCTCATTTTCTCATATTTCCCTCATATATAATGTTTCTTTCCCTTCTCATGTTCTTTCTCCTCTCACTCTCTCTCTCTCTCTCTCTCTCTTTTTCTTTCGCTCTCTCTTTCTCTCTCTCTTGCTCTCCCTCTCTTTCTCTCTCTCTCTATTTTCATCCTCTCACTTTTTCATTTCCCCTCTTATAAAATGTTCCTTTCCGCCTCTCATTCTCTTTCTCCCCCACCTCCCGCCCCCTCTCTCTCTTTGCAACTTAATTTGAATCGGTAGTCAGTATTTAAGTTTCAGAATAAAACATTTCTCAGTGTTAAATCTTCTCTTCTCTTTTCCTCTCTCCTCTTCGTCTGAATTTATTTAAACACTGAGATATTTTTTCTCTTTTCTGGCCTCCTGTTTTCAATTGTCTCATATTTCACCTTTGCTTTACCTTTTTTTTAAAACCTCATATCCATTTACTGGTACCCTTTTTCTGAAGACGATTAATGATATAGTGAGACAATTTCCATAAGTCAAAACTGCTCCAGTAAGGCTAAATGAAAATGAAACAATACCCCCGTTATTCATGAAAGTGTATTTATTTTTAATAGTCCAATTTCAACTCCGACTTCCAGATTGATGTTTTATGAGCCATTGGCGAAATCACCAAATGGGGTCATTTAATTCCTATGGGGTAGCATGTGGATGTGCTAATTAACCTTAATTAAATGATTATCTAATGGATATTTGTCATGATCCCCAAATTGTCCCCACATGTACGCATCGAGTCCCTGGTATAGTTTAAGAAGAATTATCTAATTCGTGGAAGGGGGGGGCTTGAACACCCCTCTAAAACTGCTATTGGTGTCGATTGTACGCTATGTCATGTTTAGTAAGGACAACAACAATGAACATGATGAATACCTTAAATTTTACTTGGTTTTTATTGTATTTCCAATTTTATTATATTTATTTATCTATCTATCTATCTATCTTTACTATTAATCTATTTACCTATCTATCTATCTATCCATCCATCTATCTATCTATCTATCTTATACTATCATCTATATCTATCCATCTAACTATCATCTATCTATTCATCTATCTATCTATCTATCCATCCATCTATCTATCTATCTATCTAACTATCTATCTATCCATCTATCTATCTTACTATCCATTTATCTATCTAAATATCTTCCATCTAAGTCTATCATCTATCTATTCATCTATCTATCTATATCTATCTATCTATCTAACTATCTATCTAACTAATATATATATATATATATATATATATATATATATATATGTCCGTCCATCTATATGTTTAACTAACTATCGATCTATCTATCTATCTATCTAACTAACTTTCTATATATCCATCTATCTATCTGTCTTCTCGCTATCTATATATATATATATATAATATATAATTTCTAACTATATATTATGGTATCTTCTCTCTGTTTGGGAGGTTGATTGCAACATTTCTCCACACCTTTCCATTCTTTGCAATCGCCCCGCACTCTTGCTTTGTCATTCCACTCCATGTCTCTCCTCCCAGTAGGTTCGTAGCGTCTCTCTAGATATTACACCTTTTGTCTTTCCTTCCAACATATCTTTGATGATGATTGTTTTAACTGACTGCTAAGAAAACATGTATATGCATGTAAGTAAACAACCAGGGTACCGACGACTTTGAGTCCTCAGCGAGGGACTGGGTAATGAGGATTAATGCCTTACACCCTCTTCAAGAGACTCTCAGGAAACTCTCAAAGAAGTTTTACTTTCAAAATAATTCATCTCTCTTTAGAACAAATAATAAGGTTTTCCTGATGTGTCTATCTTAAACGCTCCTTTTGAGACTCTTGATGTACTCGAACAGTTTCGGAAGATATTACAATCGGTTTTAATTACAAGTGTTTTTAAGTCCTGGATCATCTCTTTTGGTTGAGAAAGACTATGCAGAAGGATATTGCAGTGACATACATTTTAAGCTTTTAAATCATCTTGTCTGTAGTTGGTGTTATTAGGATACAAAACTAATCATTTTCATGACTGGCATAATAAGTCTGTTTGAAGACAAATAAATACTCCGGACGATCTTGGTAACAAAATGAATGAAAAAAAAAAATGTTTGAGAGGCGAATCTGAAAACCATTTGTTTACCGAAAGACCTGTTTATAATTTGTGTGCATACATTTTTCGAACAAAAGTTTCTCTTGACAATTAAAAAGCTTGTCATAGACATAATATTTACAAATTTATTTTTCTGATTTGAACAGAAAAATGTTTACTTCATATTCATGCAAAAATATCTTGATACCAAAAAACCTGGCTTAAGATAATGAGGAAACTATATTCTTAGAAAATCGAGGTAATTACATTCTATCATTGATTTAAACAAAATTGTTGGTTAATAGTGGTAAAATGAAGTCACAAACACTGGACTAAGTTTCTAATTTATCTTTATATAGTGATTTCGTAATTTTTCATATGTATTTATGCCATTCAAATGTTCATCTCAAACGTTATATCCTGTTTTTTTGTCTCGTATTCTAACACATTTGTATTTGTCTGTTTATTTATTATCATTATTATTTTTACATTTAAAAAATATGTTTGATTTGTTTGTTTTGCTTGAAAGCGAGTTATTTTTTACGTAGGGCACCTCTGACCGGATGCCACATCAGACAGTTTACAAATCATCGGTGGAAACAGGTTAACGAAGTTAGCGTCGGAGTCCATGTGAGAACCATGAGGTCATACTTAGAGGAAGTGAGCAAGACAATTCAAGTTTCTGTGTTGGATATATCTGGCCACATATGGTGTTTGTCTGTATCTGTGTATATCATTTGTTTCTGTGTTTTGACGTTTCGTGGGGAGGATCAGTGAGAAAGTGCCAAGTTTATTCACGAGGGTGTCGATTGATCCAAACTGTTTCAAAATAGAATACTTCTGGGTCTGTGTATTTCGCTCTGGATGCCACTCCGAGTTCCAGGGTCCAGACAGTGACGCGCAGGTGACTTTGTGAAAGGACCTGGATCGACAAGGTTCAAACACGATAGCATACAAATGGTTTTAAAGGAGATCTTTACCTTTTGAATTGGTGCAATTTACCTGTTTATTACACTCACATGTTGCGGCTCTTGACCAGGATTCATGAAAGCACTGAAAGAAGGCGAACTCTTTTGACTCAATGAAGCTGGATTAGATTTATCGTGCGTGGTCAGCCCTTTAATCGGAACAATTGGAATTCTTAGTTTACATAAGGTCTTTGATTGACTTGGTGAAATAAAATATTCACCTACCCATTGGAGCAATGCCCTGCCCCCACAATCACGTAGACAGACTTCAAACTAGGATTCATAAAACCCATAAAAGAAAGAAGGGAAACTTTTTTGACTCAATCTCAATGCAGCTGAATTAAATGTATAACGTTTGATCAGCCCTTGATAGAGGATGCATTTAAATTCATTTTAAAGCAGGTCCTGATAGGACAGGGTAAACTATTTAACGTTGCGATTTTTTTTTGCTTCGTATCACTTGTGGAGGGTTCATGAATATCTGAAAGATAGGCAATTATTGTTTAATAATGTCACTGGATTATCAGGTCCGACCAGCCGGACCTATTATGAGAGCAATCTTAGCATCTTACATTAAGGATTTATATCTACTGGGTTATTACGAGCTATCCAACTATTCATTACAATATTAGTGCACTGTCTGTCGCTTACAACCACAGGTAGAGACCCTTACTCAGTTATATAGTTAGATTGATCAATATCTGAAAGAAAGAAATTTGTCTGTATTCAGTGACGCTTGATCAACTTTATTTACTCATCTCTACGCGGTGTTAAGTGTTCATAATTTCTTTGGACTTCATCATCTCTTTATATCTTTAAAGTGTCATATCTCCACCTGCTTACTTTCGTGTGATCGTGCGTCAATATATTGTAAGGGCAGCCCTTAATTTCCTCATTATGCTTCGGAGCTATGCTATACTGTTGATGTTTGAATTATGATATCGTAACTAAACAATCATGAAGGAAGACAAATCACACATTGAATGTGATTTGAACTAGGTGAACTTTGTAAGAGAGAACTATACAACGTCAAAACCTTGGAAATGTTTTTACTATCTCGTGATCCGACATATCTGAGATGTAATACGTGATCTTGTGGACGCGTGACATATCCGGACCGGATTGTTTTCAAAAGCAAATATTGTGATAATTATGCATTCCACTCTTTTGCGGTCTTCTTGGAGAAACGTGTTTTATAAGGAAGTTGTAGACGTTCGCTTGATTAGATACAAGGAACTTAAAATTGATTGCTTCCTCAAGTGACTCTTTCCTTCAATGGCTTAATGCAAAATTAGCCTTCTATTTCAATAATGCGAAATGGCAACGTGTTCTCCTCGAAAGGATGCCATATTTATTTTGATGATATTACAAAGTTGCATTGTAGACCATCCATGAACTCCAGATACTCACAAATAATGATAACTGGATAAGATGGCCGTCAAATTTAATTTTCAAATGGGCAACACGGTTTTTGATTTGCCGGATTTCAACACAATTAACTTCGTACCTACAAATGTAACTGAGATTGATGGTTCTAAAATTTCATTTGCAAATTGGCAACCCGGTCTGGGTCTGGATATGACGGATTGCTATGCCTGATGAACTTCAGATACTGCTGTTTTCATCGCTGACTCAAACATTTATATCTCAACGTGTCAATACATATCCGTCTGAATCCGCCTTGCTTCACCCGGCAACCTGCCAAGCTCCTGCGGCAAGAAACGGGGGTGGTTGTCAAGGAAAATGTTAGACTACGAGGCCTTTGGATACAGTATTCCTCAAGACAAATCAGTGTTGTTATGTTCTTCCCGTCGTGTTCTACACATCGGAGGAAGTTTACCAGTGTGTTGATTTGTAATTGGGATTTTTTAAAAGGAGAAATCGTGCAGCTCAGCGAAGTAGTTTCATTTCCTCACCATTGATTGGAAAACTTTGTTAATTTTTCGCCTGTATATCCGTTGCTATAGCAACAACTCATCGGTATGAACATTATTCGTTCCTGACAATTCATTGCTCTGTGGACATACGTGACTGATATCCAGCGTGAAGAATATACCGGTACGTCAACCACATTTGAAACGATCGAGTGTTAATTGTGACAGAGTACTGACTATTTCCTTGAAATCACGGACCCTACCTTAAATTCTACAAACTTATAGATCTCACTTTGTGCTACTGTTATGAATCATTAAAATCGGCAATATGCCAATTTTTGTCCATTCGTGAAGCAAGGCCGACGGTGGGAGAAGATATCAGGGCGGTGTAGCATGTAGGACATCGTGAAGGGAATATGACAGGAAACCGCACCTGAATAGATGTATTTTTACCCCTGTGGATTTGCCTCTATACACCGAGATTTGTGAACTTCATCACGGTCAAATTTGGAATTCAATGACCGTACCAGGTATAATGCTACATATTGGAAATTAATGCGGAAAATAAGCAACGTCAATAGAAAGGGAAATACTTCAATATTGACGAAATGACTTCGAATACCTCAATAGAGAAGTCCATAGAGAAGAAATTTATTTCAAGATTTTTTGATAGGTGTTGCAGTGGAGGGCTCTAGCCATTATTCATCATATTGATTTGGAGTAAGGCTATCATGTTTTGAAGCAGTGTAAATATGACCATTTGAAGGATAAGCGCCGTTTAAACACATCGAAGACGACGACACCGACAACAACAACAACAACAACAGGAACAGTGATTGCTCCATTCTCATGCACGTGATATCAGTTTCAACGAAACTCAGTTTTTCAAGTGGACAAGCAGTAGATTAGTTAACATTTTCAACCCCATGAATCATACTACGGCTATTTGCCCCTATCAAGGGTGAAGCAATAAAAGTGACTCATAGCTTAGATGGTCGAGATGGGTGTATTTTATGACTTCGTTGTTTCACAATTAGTCGACACGATGGTGCAAAATATAACCGAAGTCTTCAAGTAAGCCACGCAATATGAGCAATGCTAAAGACTTGTTGCAAGGAATAACTGCTGCATCATGTTTAACGTTTCTTGATTCGAGCTGTATAACGACCGTCTATAGCGTTGGAAATAAGTCGACTTAATGGCAAGTGAATGAACCATGTGCTAGTGCGATCTGAGCCATTATATCTATTTTTTCAAGGAGGGTAACGGAAAAATTACTTTACATCGTGTCTTTCTATATGTAGTTCCTGATGATAGATTCCGGAATTGATAAAACATACATTTGATTATTGTTTGGGCTGATATTCCGGCTGCATGTACTAATATAGCTGATGTGATTATGGTATTATAATTATTGAGATATAATTTCGTGAACTTTCAGGGAAATTGCATTATGCATGGAACTCCTTGGATGTCCATATGGCAGAGATTGGGTGGTTGAACGTTCGGAAAGGAACGCGTTCGGTGTTCGGAACATTTGAACCGGATGGTTGACAGTCTCCTCTATATATTTAATTTATTCAGAACTGTGAAAGTATAAATCTGAACCTTGATCGTTCTAGATTTGACCTATATAAACTGTAGAAACATCTGTATGAACTTCCCCGACGCCACACAATTTGTAGGCTCATGTTAGGTCACTGTTTAGTGTCAACGCAAGGGTAGAACAGGAAGTATTCTGCAGACATGGCTACTGCAGCAGCTGAGTACGTTATGGAACTGGATGGTCCTGTTCCACACAATGCCTCGGAATATATTACCGGCATGGTTACTCCGCTTTACATCACCATTATCTTCATCATCCATGCGCCACTATGGATACTCAACGTCGGCGGTAACTCGCTAGTCGTCCTCGCCGTTTACCGGGAGAGGAACCTTCAACGACCGACGTACGCCCTGATCGCCGCTCTCGCCGCCGCTGACTTATTTTTCGCGCTTTTTGCGTATCCGCCGTCGATATACGCCGTGATCGTGGAAAACCAGTTCACTTGTGCGGTTGGAACTCGGACGTTTTTCTTCGTGTTGACGTATGTCTGTGCAGCGGCCTCATTCTTTCACATCATGGCGATCACTTTCGAGCGATATTTCGGGGTTTCGAAGCCGTTGCGATACCATGAGATCGTCACCATGCGACGAATCGTCTGCCTGGAAGCATTTATATGGACGACGAGTCTTTTGATAGGGGCTAGCGCCATCTTTAAAACAAGTGGTACCGATCCCATGCGGCCCGTCTGCAAACGAGCGACTACCTCGTCCATCTTTTCACTCGTTTCCTTCATCCTCTTGACAATGGGTTTTCTCGTCATCACTCTTGTTTACCTACACATTTATCGGATCGCGAGGGGACACTGGCGAGACATGCAAGCCGAACGAAAAAAGTCACTCGCCCTTGGCAATAAAAAAACCCCAAACTTCGACAGCCAGACCGGTGATGATACACAATTCAGAGCCACCAAAACAATTGGCATCATTATTTTTTTCTTTGTCATATGTTGGTTGCCAACAGCAACGAGATACTTCTTTGAAGGTATCGGGGCATCCGTCTTTATCAACTGGAAACTGTGGATTATAGTCAAGCGTAGTTCAGAGACATTTTGGCTTTTAAATGGAGCCATTAACCCGCTCGTGTATGCTAGGAGGAACTCAAAATTTAGACATGCGTTCAAAGGCGTCATCAAATGCTCAGTGAAGAGATATACGTGTAAGACAGAGTCGGAATCTAAGAATTGCTCTTTGACTGCCTCGAAGGGTAGACCCTCATTGACGTCGAATATCACTAGCATGAGTACATGCGAGGTTTCGTTCAGATATGACGCGGCAAAAACAGCGGCGGATTTTCTAAAATGATGACGTGAAGGCAAATACATGTAACGTTTCTTTATCCTATAAACACATGAATACGAGCAGGATCCTACTTGCGCGCAGTTTGGCAGCGGTTAACCGCGTCATTTCTTAACGAGCCTTGAAGGAGACTGTTTTTCTATCTTATTGATCAATGTTTAACACGATGGTACAGACTCTCGAGAAACCAACTCAACGACTAGTTCGGTATCACATAGGAATCATGTTCGGATTACGTAATGTATTATTGCAATGTTCGCATATTTCAGTGGCAGATTGACAAGGCTACTGAAATTGCCAAATGTTGACTTTCCGAAAGTTCTTGATACGGTGCTGTTTAGAATATTTTGGTTATATTAAGGTGTCTATGTTTTTACGCCTTCGTAATAAAACTTCCATTTTGTAGCCTCTTTGCAGAAAAGGGGTTACGTTTGAACGCAACTTAAAAAGTAGTTACTTTATTTTTAACCAAAAAGGGTCGCACGATTTGGACTTGTGTTTATATTTGCTTTTAAACGCTACTTTTTATGCATAGAGGCAAAGTTATTATTGTAATGGAGATCTTTGACAATTAGTTTGGATGGATTATACACAATTTTTATATTTGTTGTTGTTGAAACGCTTGAAATGACATTTCTCGAAGATACCAGGAAAATTATAACTTTTGAGCCTATGTACATGATGAAAAGGAAAGTTTGATCCCAACGATTTTCTTGGTATTCTGTTGAAGTTATTTGTTTAGCACACGGAAAACCAAGAGTGGAATGCTTTCAAATATATAATTCCTGAGATTTTGATCGGCATTTATTTTTTTCAATCACCTAACTGTCCTTGATCATGCTATCAAATTTGCGTCAGGAACACGATCGCAAGCACTTTTGGAAAATCAACCTAAGGGCACTTTTAATACCCTCTTGTACATGCTTTAAGAAACCATGTTCGAATTATGGAACATTCCATAGTATGTTCGCACAATCCAGAGGTCATGCGCAAGGCTTTTAAATTTGCCTTAGGTTTCAAGATTTTTCAAGAAATATGTCCAACCCATCGTACGTCATTTTTTGCATAACTCAAAATGTGATGTATAACGCGTTGAAATCGCCTTAGTTTAAAATTTTGAATTTATTTGCGATCACCTTCGTCACAATTGTATTTCTTTATCAAAGAAAAAGTACCAAAGAGAGAATTTCAAGTACTTATTATTCATTTAAAGTATGAATGAATCATTGACTTGTAAACTGATCTAACGTATGAAGTGTAAATTTATTTAAACACAAGAAGAAAACAAATTGATCAGGTGAAAGTGCATAAAAATCAATTTGACGGAAATTGGCTTATACACAAAAGTATAGGATTACATTTTGGTATGTAGATGGCAGTTTGAAGTTCATGCAGGTATTAAAACAAAATTGTCGTAACGTTAATTATCATTTTTTTGTTGTTGAAATTCTACCGTGTAATTTTACCATAAAAAATTGACTATTTGCAGTGAAGTATCGCATTTTATGTGTACAATTTCGAGAACTTTGTTAATATTTGAGTATCTTTAATAGAATCCTAAATCAATTGCAATGCATTAAAAAATGTTGGTGAAATTGACAGCCATTTAGTTCCAGCATACAAAGAATACAAACAGAAGAAATATGTTCTTGATTTCCTTTGCTAGAATTAAAATGAGCACAGATCAGAAATTCGAACGTATGTTACATCAAAGGGAATAACTTACACAGTGCACATTTGAAACAGTCATCTCAGATACTTCTTCTCACTTTCATGGATAATCAACCGACCCTATTTTCACAGGGATCTGAATTAAAATAAAATAAGCAGAACCACAGCATGCTTCCAAGTCGACGTATACTGAGATCTGCGACTAGCTGGCGCCAGACCTGCTGGAACAGAGTTAATGTCCTGGAAGTGCGCTTCTCTCTTTGGTCTATACACACATTTAATGAAAAATTCTCATATGATTTAATGAAATCTTAATTAATTTAATCTAATTAATTAATGTATTTTTTAAAAATATTTGTATAATGGACCAAGATGATGAATCCTGTTGTCTTCGGCTACATTTATTTGTTTGGCCCCGAAAATAATTAAACCTTTCTATGGACAATACAAACAACTATTTTTCGACCTCTAAACGTAAATTTAAAAATGCACAATTGATAGTAAAGCATCATAATCCTGCGTTATTTTAAAAAAAAATCGTTCACTTCCAAAGTATTTATTGAATTATATTAATTATTACTTAATCGTTATCAAATGCCTTCTTCATTAATATTTATCTTTATAATAATGAAATAAAGCACTTGTTATGTGGTAATGTTTAATATTAGGCCCATTGAGAAGTTTTGTTATATTTAAAACAACTTACCTGTATAATCTAATGACAAATGTTTGACAGGTGTTTATTAAAAATAATTAAAATAAAAGTCAAATCAATACACTCTAGAAAGTATGGTGATTTTGATTTTGTTTTCTGTGGATTGAAGTATTATACATCATGTACGTGATTAACACAATTGTATGGATTAACTGTTATAGAGTGTCCTCCAAGAAAGTATGTTCGACTTATGCGTGTGCTAAATTTCCTAGAATGTGAGGCTCAAAAGTTATTTTATAGGTTGACATTTCATTTTGTCGAAAATTGAAGTGTTCCAGTTAATTTCCTTATTGCAAACGTTTGGAATTTGATTTCATTCAAATTATAATGTTGATATAGAGCCTCTAAAGAAAAGGTTTGTCCTGGTAAGAATAAACATTGATTGCGAGCATTCTTCTAATAAAATACTTAGTCCAACATGAAAGTTGGGTATGTGTGCGAAAGTTCGTGAGGCAAATGAGAGGAGCCCAAATACTTTTGTGAAGGTAGATAAACTTCTTTTGTGTATCAGTCTATATAAATACCCAATTAATTGCAGATAAGAAGCGATGACGAAACAACGCGATAATGAAACATTTAAATACATTATATTAAAGATACATATATGTATGGGCATGGTAGTAATCATAATAATATTCCACTTTTATATAGCGGTTATTACATCTACGATGTCTCTAAGCGCTTTACAGATATACTTTTACCCCGGTCATTAGATTCAATACTTGCCCGCACACACTGTGTGCAAAACCTGCACTACCTGGGGAGCATTCCAGCCAGGCGTTACTTGAGGCTCAAAAACTGTTTGACTAACAATGACGGTCGCATCCTACCGGGTACCCATTTTAACACCTGTTTGGAAAGTAGCAAGTGAGGTAGATATCTTGCCAAAGGATATTAGTGCTGTGTCGGGATTCGAACCCTCGACCTTCGCATCTCCAGTCAAGCGCCATAAACCACTCGGCAAAAATAATGATGATGGAATTTAAACATGGGAAGAATGGAAACGTATTTTAGAGACTTAAAGATGAGAAAGAATATACATTATGCGAAGGTATCAACGAACATTCGATGTGGTGATGATGATTACAACAACGATACCTCTGATGAGGATCATATGATGACGAGGATGACGATCAGGAATTGAGTATGATGATGACGGTGTTGATAATGATGGCGATGATGATAATGATGATGGGGAGAATGAGGGCGATGACGATGATGATGGTCTTAATGACATATCATCAACAAATGATACATTTTGAATGCGATCTTGACAATATGAAACAAATCTAATATCAACATAAAACAATGATAAGCTATTCCCGCAAAATTAATTTATATAATTACGTGTAACATATCACATACATGTTACACAAAACTATGCATTGAACTAATTTGTTCTGTTCAATTTTTCTTATAAGATTGCCCATGTCATCATATCGAAAAAGCAGACAAAGTTAAGAGACATGCTTTTAATGTAATAATAGTCTTAAGTTTCCATTCTCCCTTATCCCATTACCCCTTCAAATGCACTTCAAGAGCCCACCCCTCCCCCTTTTTCAGTGTCGCTTTATTTTTTTCACCACTCTATCGAGCTCGGGGAAAGGGGGGGGGGGTACTTATAGAGATATGACAGGAAAAACACACCTGAAGAGATGTATATATACATCTCTTCAGGTGCGGTTTCCTGTGAATTTGCCTCTATACACTCTATACACCGAGTTTAGTGGTATTCGGCAATAATTCAGTGATTATCGCGGAAGCATGTGTCGGTGATTTTGTTTAAAAATTTTAATTCCCCGGTTACACCAACGAGACTGCAAACCGACAACAGACCGCACGATAATTATTGCATTGCCACGAATGGCCAAGAATGGTTCGGTTTGGCAAGATGTTTGGAGTCAGTACGTAGTCGGTTTGACGGTGTGACCGAAGTATAATAGGGACTTTAAGATTTGCACGACGAGAAGGTGGACTGCTACGTGGACATCCTTTTAAGGCAATGCGACGTCATTTTAAGGCACACTGCCGTGCACTGCCAGTGCCTTAAAAGGACGTCACATTGCTTTATAAGGATGTCCACGTAGCAGTCCACCTTCTCGTCGTGCAAATCTAAAGCCCCCATCACACCAAAGTATTTCTCACTACGTTCTAGAAAATGTTGCCAAACGGACTCAAACTGTGTGCGAACGGAGCTGAACGTAATATCAACTGTTTACGATCTGTTTAAGGACTTCATGAACGGGCTCGGACTGGACTAATGTCTATAATACGATCCTAGTTCGTTCATTAACAGTTCACAATACGTCCAACTCGTATGTACCCGTCCACAGTCAGTTCATATCAAGTTCAGTTCGGGTAAATTTGACATTTCCAAGCAGTCCAAACCATTCTTACTAGTTCGCAACTTGTTCTAACTAGTTTATAACCCAACCACCCCGTTCCGAGACAGTTCAACTTGTCCTCATCTTAATGCGTTCGAACGCGCTCATATCGTGCGTGTGCAATCCCGTCCTAGTTCGAGGGCTATACAAACCCAACGCGTTCTTGCTAATTGATACTCGACCACATCACGTTGTAACACGTTCCTAGTAGGATCGCAGTACGGCAATTCCGTTCATAGTACGTCTATCTCGTTTTAAGTCCGTTGTCACTCCGTCTAATTGCAGGACGGGAACATTTTGAACAGGCTCAAAGTTCTAGAGCACCCTTCCCGTCCAAGCCAGTCTGAGCCCGTCCATGAAGTTCTTAAACAGATCGTAGACAGTTACTACTACGTTCACTCCGTTCGCACACAGTTTGAGCCCGTTTGGCAACATTTTACAGAACTTAGTGAGAACTAGTTTAGTGTGATGGGGGCTTCACTTGAATGTCTTGATCTGCAAAGCTTGAAGCGTTGAAGTTGAACGGGAATGAGGAATGGCGAGAACGCGCTGGATCTTTATATTTCCCGAGCCAGGACGGGATTGCACACGCTCTAGGAGCGCGTTCGAACGCACTAAGAACGAGATGAAGACGAGTTGAACTGTCTCTGAACGGGGTGGTCGGGTTAAAAACTAGTTAGAACAAGTGGCGAACTAGTTAAATGGGTTTGGACGTATTAGGAACGAGGTAGAACTAGTTAATAATGGGTTTAAACTGACTACGGACTGGCTTGGACTGCCTGGAAATGGCAAATTTACCCGATCTGAACTTGATATGAACTGACTGTGGACGGGGTACAGACGAGAAGGACGTATTGAGGACTGTTTATGAACGGACTAGGATCGTATTATAGACATTATTTACACATTCTGCCCCGACCACAACCCGTTTTACGATTTTCTATGACGGTTCCAGAACGTAGTGAGAACTAGTTTGGTGTGATGGGGGCTTAAAAGTCCATAATGACGGTGCTCCGACACACGTTCATGTGCAATAGCTCAAGGCATCGTTTCACGAGATCATTATGACTACTATTTCACCGACATTAATATTTAATACACGCATTTCAATGGATTGTCGAAGAACTTATACTTCCGAGGGTTTCGTGAAACGCTTTCCCGGGCTTCATTACGTGAAAGACTTAAGAGTAAGGTTAGATTTACAATTGGTTGTAGGTTAGATTGAGGGCTAAGGCTAGGGTGAGAGTAGGGTGTAGTGTTTGGTCCAGGGTTGACATTAAGAATTCAGTTAGTGAACACAAATTGACACGGAGCAATTGTTGCAGTTCGGCCCACTAGCTATTCCCCATAACCCCCCTCCCACAATGACGTCATGGAGAAGTGCCTGAAAATAATTATAACGAGTGGTTTTAGATAGATATGACTAACTATCTATTTTATAACTAACTTTTTATCTATCCATCTCTCTATCTGTCTTCTGTCTATCCATCTATCTATCTATATATCTTTCATTCTAACTATCTATTTATTATGGTATCTTCTCCCTGCTTGGGAGGTTGATTGCAACATTTCTCCACACCTCTCCGTTCTTTGCAGTTTCCCTCGATATTGTACATTCTGTTTTACCTTCCAACATAATTATCTTTGATGATGATTGTGGATCACTTACTCGTCGTCAATCGCAAGCATCCGTAAATAACTCGCTGGTATCCGTAAATAACTCGTCACAACTCGCAACAACTCCCTGACACTCTTAAGGATCCGTGAAAGGAGAGGCAATTTTTTTTGACATGTTAAAAATCTTCTTACGATTGTCCACGGATTGATTTTTCCTTAAATAACTCTTAAATAGCTCGTAACAATCCGTAAGTATCGTAAACCACTCGCAACAACACGTAACCATCCGTAAACTGCTCGCAAGAATCCGTAAATGACTCGTAACTTTTTGTACGATTTATTATGGTTAGTTTAAGATTTGTTTACGGATTATTACGAGTGCTTACGTGTTGTTTACGATTTCATTCGAGTCCTGGTACGATGGCTTTACGGATTGTTACGAGTTATTACGAGCACTCTACGTGTAGTTACGAGTACTTTACGAATAGATACGTATACTTTACGTATTCTTACGTATTGCTTACGACTTGGGGGAAAGGTATAACAGCTGCAAAATCAAACTCTTCATTTTCAGTTGTTATTTTTTGGCTAAAAATCGTAAGGACTCGTAAATACTTGCAACTAACTCGTAACTATTCGTAACAACACGTTAACAGGTCGTAAATAACACGTAAGTTGCTCGTCGTTATCATCTCGTAATAAATCGTGAAATTCTACCGTAAATACATCGTAATAACTCGTAATAATCCGTAAGAAACCGTAAATAGCTCGGAATAACTCGTAACAACTCTTAAATCGGTCGTAACCGTGGCCAAAACGTAAGGATCCGTGAAAGATCCGTAAATTTGTGCGATCCGTAAGGACTCGTAAGAAAAATCCGTGTATGTGAAGGGTGTATAAACAACCAGGGGACTGACGGCTTTAAGCCCTCTGCGAGGGACTTGGTAATGAGGATTAATGCCTTACGAAAGGGCACGAGCGGATTGACCTTTGCTTTACTTTTCAAGAGACTCTCAGGAAACTCTCAAGGAAGTTTAACTTTCAAAAGAATTCAGCTCTCTTTAGAAACCAAAAAAAAATCAGGTTTTCCTGGTATGTCTATTTTAAACGCTCTTCTTATGACTCTTGAATCTATTGTCATACATAATGTACTCGACAGTTTCGGAGGACATTAGTATTTTAATTGCTCTCGTGCTTATATATCAAAACATATTTACAATAACAATCGATTTTAATTAGAAGTGGATCATCGCTTTTGGTTGAGAAAGACTATGCAGAAGGATAGTGCAGTGATATACCTTTTAAGATTTTAAATCATCTTGTCTGAAGTTGGTGTTATTAGGATATAAAACTAATCATTTTCATGACTGGCAAAATAAGTCATACTCCTACTGATTTTTCTAACCAAACGAATGAAAAAAAATAGAAATTAATGTTTGAGAGGCGAATCTGAAAACCATTTGTTTACCGATAGACCTGTTCACACATTTTGTTTGCATACAAAGCTTGACATAGACATAATATTTACAAATTAATTTTTCTGATTTGAACAGAAAAATATATTTACTTCATATTCATGCAAAAATATCTTGAAAAACCTGGCTTAAGATAATGAGGAAACTATATTCTTAGAAAATCGAGTTAACTACATGCATATCATTGATATAAACAAAATCGTTGGTTAATAGTGGTAAAATGAAGTCACAAACGCTGGACAGAGTTTTTAATTTATCTTTATAGTGATTTCGTAATTTTTCATATGTTTTTATGCCATTCAAATGTTCATCTCAAACGTTAGTTCCTGTACTTGTCTCACATTCTAACACATTTGTCTTTGTCTGTTTTATTTGTGTGCTTTATTTAAGAGGATTTATTATCACTATTATTTTTACATTTTAAAAATATGTTTGATTTGTCTGTTTTGCTTGAAAGTAAGAAATTTTGTTTGGACTTGACTTGCCACTCAAACTTACGTAGGGCACCTCTGACCGGATGCCACGTCAGACAGTATACAAGTCATTGGTGGAAACAGGTTAACGAAGTTAGCGTCGGAGTCCATGTGAGAACCATGACGTCATACTTAGAGGAAGTCAGCAAGACGATTCAAGTTTCTGTGTCGGATATATCTGGCCACATATGGTGTATGTCTGTATCTGTGTATATCATTTGTTCATGTGTTGTGACCTTTCGTGGGGAGAATCAGTGAGAAAGTGACAAGTTTTTTCAAGAGGGTGTTGGTTGATCCGAACTATTCCAAACATAGAATACTCCTGCCATTTGTGCATTTCTCTCTGGATGCCACTCCGAGTTCCAGGGTCCAGAGAGGAACGCGAAGGTGACTTTGTAAAAGGACCTGGATCGATAATGTTCAAGCACGATAGCATACCGACGGTTTAAAGGAGATCTTCATCTATTTTATTGGTGCAATTTGCCTGTTTCTTACACTCACATGTTGCGGCTCTTGACTAGGTTTCGTCAAAACACTGAAAGAAGGCGAACTCTTTTGACTCAGTGAAGCTGGATTAGATTTATATAGTTAGATGTATACATATCTGAAAGAAATAAATTTGTATGGATCCAATGACGCTTGATCTACTTTATTACTCATCTCTACGCGATGTTAAATGTTGATAATTTGTTTGGATTTCATCATTATTTCATTGCTTCGAAAACTCCACCTGCTGACTCTTGTGTGATCGTGCTTTAAGAGATTGTAACGGCCGCACTTCATTTCCTCATTATGCTTTAATTTGAGCTTTGCGATACTTTCGATGTGTGAATTATGATATCCTAACTAAACAATCATACAAGAGGACAGTTACTTATTGTGTCATTTGTGAGAGAGAATTTTACAACGTCAAGACCTTGGAAATGGTTTCATTTACTGTGATCTGATATATCTGGAATGGAATTCGTGATCTTGTTGACGCGTGATATATTAGTTTTTCTCCACGAACCGGATTGTTTTCAAAAGCAAACATTGTGGCAATTATGCACTCCACTCTTCTGCGGCCTTCATGGAGAAACGTGTATTATAAGGAAGTAGTAGACGTTCGCTTGATAAGATACAAGGAACTTTAAATTGGTTGCCTCCTCAAGTGACAATATAAAATTGCCTATATAAGACTTATTTCCTTCCATGGCTTAATACAAAAATTGGCTTCTATTTCAATAGTGCGAAATGGCAACGTGTTCTTCTCGAAAGGATGCCATATTTATTTTGATGTTATTACAAAGTTGCATTGTAGACCATCCATGAACTCCTAATACCCACAAATCATGAACACTGGATAAGATGGCCGTCAAATTTAATTTTCAAATGGGCAACACGGTTTTTGATTTGCCGGATTTCAACGCCATTAACTTCGTACCCACAAATGTAACTGAGATTGATGGTTGACAAATTTCATTTGCAAATTGGCAACCCGGTCTGGGTCTATGCCTGATGAACTTCAGATACTGCTGTTTTCATCGCTGACTCAAACATTTATATCTCAACGTGTCAATACATATCCGTCTGAATCCGCCTTGCTTCACCCGGCAACCTGCCAAACTCCTGCGGCAAGAAACGGGGGTGGTTGTCAAGGAAAATGTTAGACTACGAGGCCTTTGGATACAGTATTCCACAAGACAAGTCAGTGTTGTTTTGTTCTTCTCGTCGTGTTCTACACATCGGAGGAAGTTTACCAGTGTGCTGATTGATAATTGGGATTGGTTTTAGGAGTTTGATGACATTTTGCGAGCCGAACATATCAAGAAATCGTGTAGCTCAGCGAAGTAGATTCATTTCGTCACCATTGATTGGAAACCTTTCCTAATTTTTCGCCTGTGTGTCCGTTGCTATAGCAACAATTCATCGGTATGGACATAATTAGTTCCTGACAATTCATTGCTCAGTGGATATAGTTGATTGGTGAACAACCAAAATTGTCTTTGACTGATTAAAAAACGTCGGTGGGAACTTACCCAACTTTGATATTCAAATACGCTGATAGGAATTGATTTACATCGGATTTTCGTTCACCTGGTATTACTTGCATACTTTTACGCAATAAGCCCTAGAACATGGATGATTTTGTTTAGTATAGTGTCGACACGCCATATTGTGAGTAGTATTATTTAGCTGGTGCCTACAGGAAACCTGATATATTTATGTCAAGACTGACTGTGTGTCAATACGTCACGCCCCCTTGGTCAGCCACATTTGAAATGATCAAGTGTTAATTATGACAAAGTACTGACTATTTCCTTGAAATCACGGACCCTACGAGAAATTATACAAAAATAAAGATGTCACTTTTTGCTTACCGTTATGAATCATTAAAATCGGCATTTTGCCAATTTTCGTCCGAGGCCGACGGTGGGATTATAAGATATCGGTGCGGTGCAGGGACACCGTGACGGGAATATGACAGGATACCGCACCTGGAAAGATGTACTCTATACCCCTGTGAATTTGCCTCTATACACCGAGATTTGCGATCTTTATCACGGTCAAATTTAGAAGTCAATGACCGTACCAGGTATATGCTACATGTTGGAAATTAATGCGGGAAATAAGCAAAGTCAATAAAAAGGGAGATACTGCAATATTGAAGAAAAGAATTCAAATACCTCAATAGAGAAGTCTATAGAGAAGAAATTTATTTCAAGATTTTTCGATAGGTTTTGCAGTTGAGGGCTCTAGCCAGTATGCATCATATTGATTTGGAGTAAGGCTATAATGTTTTGAAGCAGTGTAAATATTGGCATTTGAAGGATAAACGCCATTTAAACACGTTGAAGACGACGACGCCGACAACAATAACAACAACAGGAACAGTGATTGCTCCATTCTCATGCACGTGATATCAGTTTCAACGAAACTCAGTTTTTCAAGTGGACAAGCAGTGGATTAATAAACCTTTTTCAACTCCATTAATCATACTTACGGCTATTTGCCCCTATCAAGGGTGAAGCAATAAAAGTGAATCATACTTTAGATGATCGAGCTGGGTGTATTGTATGACTTCGTTGTTCCACAATTAGTCGACACAATTGTGCAAAATATAACCGAAGTCTTCAAGTAAGCCACGCAATATGAGCAATGCTGTCATTATCGCAGTGCCGTCTTGGTGTTCCTCTAAGAAACATAGAATTTAATCAGAATTTTAAGCAATCACATTCAAATCAATAAAATTCATCTATAGATAAAGAATAGTTGCAAGGAATAACCGCTGCACCATGTTTAACGTTTCTTGATTTGCAAAGCTTGATTCGCAACGACCGTCTATAGCGTTGGAAAAAAGTCGATTGCTACCCAATGGCTAGTGACAGAACCGCGAAGACAAGTGAATGAACCTTATGCTTATGCGATCTGAGCCATTATATCTATTTTTCAAGGAGGGTAACGGAAAAATTACTTTACATCGTGTCTTTCTATATGACATGTGGTTCCTGATGATAGATTCCGGGATTGATAATACATACATTTGATCTTTGTTTTGGGCTGATATTCCGGCTGCATGTACTAATATTGCTGATGTGATTATGATATTTTAATTATTGAGATATAATTTCATTAACTTTCTGGGAAATTGCTTTATGCATGGAAAATCCTTGGATGTCCATATGGGAGAGATCGGTGGGTTGAACGTTCGGAGAGGAAAGCGTTCGGTGTTCAGAACATTTGAACCGGAATGTTGCAGTGTCCTCCATATATTTAATTTATTCAGAACTGTGAAAGTATAAATCTGAACGTTGATCGTTCTAGATTTGACCTAGATAAACTGTAGAAACTTCTGTATGAACTTTCCCGACACTACGATAATGTTAGGTCACTGTTTAGTGTCAACGAACGGGTAGAACAGGACATATTCTGCAGACTTGGCTACTACACCAGCTGAGTACGTTATGGAACTGGAGGGTCCTGTTTCACACAATGCTTCGGACTACATTACCGGCGTGGTTACTCCGCTTTACATCACCATTATCTTCATCATCCATGCGCCACTATGGATACTCAACGTCGGCGGCAACTTGCTAGTCGTCCTCGCCGTTTACCGGGAGAGGAACCTTCGACGACCGACGTACGCCCTGATCGCCGCTCTCGCCACCGCTGACTTATTTTTCCCGCTGTTTGCGTACCCGCCTTCGATATACGCCGTGATCGTGGAAAACCAGTACACTTGTGCGGTCGGAACTCGAAATTATTTCTTCGTGTTGACGTATGTCTGTGCAGCGGCCTCGTTCTTTCACATCATTGCGATCACCTTCGAGCGATATATCGGGGTGTTGAAGCCTTTGCGATACCATAAGATCGTCACCATGCGACGAATCGTCTGCCTGGAAGCGTTCATATGGGTAATGAGCCTCTTGGTAGGGGCTATCAGCGTCTTCAAAGTAAGTGGCACCGATCCTATGCGGCCAGACTGTAAAAGAGAAACAAGTTCATCGTCCATCTCTGATAATATCTTTCCAATGGTTTCCTTCATTCTCTTGACAATGGGTTTTCTCGTCATCACTCTTGTTTACCTACACATTTATCGGATCGCGAGGGGACACTGGCGAGACATGCAAGCCGAACGAAAAAAGGCAATCGCCCTTGTCAACCCCAAACCCCAAAACTTCGCCAGCCAGAACAGTAGTGACGATGTACAATTCAAAGCCACCAAAACTATTGGCATCATTATTGTTTTCTTTGTCATATGTTGGTTGCCAACAGCAACGAGATACTTCTTTGAAGGAATCGAGGCATCCTTCTTTCTCGACTGGACAACGTGGATAATAGTCAAGCGTTGTTCAGAGACGTTCTGGCTTTTAAACGGGGCCATTAACCCGCTCGTGTATGCTATGAGGAACTCGCAATTTAGACATGCGTTCAAAGACATCATCAAATGCTCAGTGAAGAGATATACGTGTAAGACAGAATCTAGGAAATTCTCTCTGACTACCTGGAAGGGTACACTCTAGAAAACTAAAATGTTAAATCACCTTTTAAAAGGGCCCAGTAGTGACCAATTTTTCAAAATGGAAAAATTGTTTCTTTTAACATGCTAGATTCAACTTTTATTATGTTGGATCCAGCATGCTCAAAGTGGTAATCTACCATTTTGAAAGAGTGGTCACTCCTTGGCCCTTTTAAATAGTGATATAACATTTCAGTTTTTTAGAGTGTAGACCCTCATTGACGTCGAATACTACACTAGCATGACATGCGAGGCCTCGTTCAGATATGACGCGGCAAAACCGCGGCGTTTTTTAAAAATGATGTCGTGAAGTGTAAGGCCCCTGTTACACATGCGTTTTGTGTCTACACATAGGCCGGCCTCATGTCACTTTTTCATGAGCTGACGTTGGGGCGCACTCCAAAATTGATTATTCGCAGTGAAACACGGCTTTTTATGTGTACCATTCCGAAAGTATCTTTATCAACGAACCAGAGATAAAATTTCAAGTACTTATTATTCACTTGAAGTATGAATGAATCATTGACTTGTAAACTGATCTAACATATGAAGTGTAAATTTGTTTAAACACCAGGAACAAATTGAAAAGATCAGGTGAAAGTGCTTAAAAATCAAGTCGACAATTCGAATTTACAAAAAAGTATAGGATTACATATGGATATTTAGATGACATTTTTAAGTTCATGCAGGTATTTAAAAAAAGGTTGGTCGCAACCTAAACTATCATGATTTTTGTTGTTGTTAAAATTCTACCGTGTAGTTTGTTAATTTAAAAATTGATTAATCCCAGTGAAACACAGCTTTTTATGTGTACCATTTCGAAAAGTATGTCAATATCTAAGTATCTTGATTCTTATTGTCAATCAATTGCAGTGCATGACATACTGTTTGTAAAATTGACGGGCAATTAGTTCTGGCACAAGAAGAAAAACAGAAGAAATATGTTCTTGTTTCCTTTACTAGAATAAAATGAGCACAGATCAGAAATTCTAACGTATGTTACATCAAAGGGAATAACTTACATAGTGCACATTTGAAACAGTCATTAAAGAGTTTCAAATTAATTGATTCGTTGGTACTTTTTCTCACTTTCATGGATAATCAACCGATCCTCTTTTCACAGGGATCTGAATTAAAATATAATGAGCAGAACGAAAGCATGCTTCCGAGTCGAGGTATACTGAGATCGGCCACTAGCTGGCGCCAGACCTGCTGGAACAGAGTTAATATCCTGATAAAAGTACGCGTCTCTCCCTGGTCTATGCCAGGTAATATTTTTAGCTGCATTTTATTGTTCGGCCCCCTAACTAGGCCTATTGATGGACAACATTTAAAAAACATTTTTGACCACTAGCCGCAGTTTTCACAATGCACCAGTTGAGAGTGAAACATCATGGGTTTGCGTTATATTTTACAAATAATTTTCATAACCATTTATTGAATTATTTTCAATAGTTCTCACTTCTTATCGAATGCCTTCTTTATTAACACGCATGTTTAGAATAATAAAATAGAGCGTATGTGCAGAGTGGTAATTTTAACTTTTAGGCCAAGTGACATGTGCCGTAATTAAACAAAAGCTACTCCAACTATATATAATCTAATGCAAAATGTTCGACAAGCATTTGCAAAAAATAAATAATAACAGAAGACAAATCAACACTGTAATCTAGAGAGTATGTTTCTTTTTTTCTGTGATTGAAGTATAATTATACGTGAAATAAATATTGTTGTGTGAATTCACCGTTAGAGTGCCCTTACAGAAAGTTCATGCGAAAACACCCCTTCCCGGTTAAGGCCGCCAATTTAATTTGCCAGTAAACATTGCGTCATCAATGTTTTTAGATGCGCATGCATTGTTGCGTCACTGCCTGCGCTGCGCGCTCACATCATATTGACATGGGCGCCATTTTAAATTACGAATAAACATGTAGTTTACTCGTAATTCAAAATGGCGCCGCAGTCGGCGCATGCGCACTCTTGTAACCGTGAAAGGGTGAATTGTACGCGTGCATTCCTAGAATGTACGCCTCGTGATTTATTGTATCGGTTAATATTTGTTTGTTGGAAGTTCTCTAGTCGATTAGTTTGGTTAGTTTGGTTCTATTTACGATCATAAAATATGAAATACAAACATCATAACTCGTAAAGAAACAAAGCACTAAACATTTAACTCTAGAAAAACAAATCAATATAAATATTAAAATGAAGATCGAGGGATCACCCGCTTCCGATAACCTGACAAAGTTATTTCGTTCTTCCTCGGGGTCCCAAAGTAACTACCATAGATTGATTAATTAATTAATAATAATGTTGATAATATAACAAAAAAAAATTAAAACAGAGTGCGTACATATTAATGATTATCATCATAAAAACAACAATATACTCCCAGAAACTACACCACCTACCCTTTCCTTCTTGCAAACGTTTGGACTTTGATTCCATTCAAGTTCCAATGTCTATATAGAGCCTCTTAAATGGACTTGGTAACATTGTTCAGAAGAGAAAAGGGTGCTAAGGTAGTGACTTCAATGCTAGATGTACAATTAAAGATAATCCCAAAGACTGAGTGAAAACAGACCATTATTAATGATAACAATTGGGAAAAACTGATCTGATCGATTCCTTAATTCTCCCAACTATATTATTACAATTTAATTACATTTTGAGGTGAATGTAAATCGTCACAAAGCAATAAATTGGCACTATATACCTTTCCAGACATTTAAGTGTTAAACGATTTTTTAAAGCCTGGCTTATGTTTTATTTTCATGGAAAACGGTTGGGAAAATTCAAAAATGATTGGGAGAATTTACTGTAAGAGGGTGTCGCACAGTGATGCCTTCAAAGAAAACCATAAATATCTTTGTGGTTTGAGAATTTGTTCATGATTTTTTGCATGTTAGTAGGTTAGTACAGTAGGAGGAATATAAATAAGTAACATTTCATACACAAATTACGCAGTTTTTTCATCAAGAAGGTTTCTTCTGGTAAGTCCAACAATTGATTTCGAGCATTCTTCTGATAAAATGCGTGGTTAAATAATGAAAGTGGGGCATGTGTGCGCAAATTGGTGAGGCGAATAAGAGGAGCCCAAATACCTTCATGACGGTGGATAAAATTATTACGGTTATCCGTTTGAAAAAAATAATAAAATCCCCAAGTAATTGCAGAAAAACAACGATAACGAAATATAGCGATGATAAAACATCTAAATACATCAACCTAATTGAAATAAGCATGGGCATGGTATTGATCACCATAATGACGGATTTTGAACATGTGGAGAATGTAGACATACTTTTAGAGACGTATAGATATATATATTTGTAAACATTATGCGAAAATCCCAAGGAATATTTCATTTGTTGATGATGATTACAACAACGATGAAATTGACAACGATGATGATGATGGTGATGATAATGTGGATCATTAAGAAGGTCGTGATGATGATGATGATTCCGGTAGAGGGTGATGATGAGGATGTGAAGAGAATCACATATCGATTGTCTAATAAATCATCAATTAGATATGCTATTTAAGATTTGCAGGAAAATTACCCCCTACGACAATAAAATCTGGACAACTATTTATTATTAGTGTTGGTTATTTTACCTGACTGCTAAGAAAGCATGAATGCTTGTTGGTAAGGCTTTACGTCCTCTCCGAGTACCTGGTAATGAGGATTAATGCCTTACCAAAGGGCACTAGCGCATCGCCTTGGCTTCGAACCCGGGTCGCCGGATTACGAGATCGGACGTCTACCCCTAGGACAATTACGCCCGATCACCCACCCCGGTCAACTAGACCTTACTTTGATTACACGCTAGATTGCTGGCTTATTGAAATTATATTGTGATGGGGTAGTTCACCGAAGGCCAAATGTCCGGGAGTAGTTGTTCGAAGGGTAGTTGTTTGGGGGATGTTTTCCTCGGCATAGGGTAGTTTTCTAGGAATAGTCATCCGGTGGTGATGGTGTTGGGTCATGATTCTGATATCATTTTTTTGTTTGCTCTGTCCTAATTCAACTAACCCTCTCTGTCTGTCTGACAGTCTCTCTCGTTGTCTTTCATAAATCTAAACTCTGAAGTAAAGATGTTTGAATGAGAAATAGGGACACGGGAGGATATGAGTTGGAAGAGATAATATGAACATCCTCAGACGTCTTCATGATATATCGATAAAATAATTTTAAAAATGATACATTTGGAATGCGATGGCCAAGTTCTTGACAATATGAAACAAATCTAATATCAACATAACAAAATGATAAGCCACCCCCGCTATGAAAATAAAAGGAAACCGAAAGCACAAGAACACATTCATATAATTGTGTGTCAAATATCACGTACATGTTTATTGTACATCTAAACTATGCATTGACAAATTTCAGATTTGTATAAGATTGCCTATGTAAACGTATCGAACAAACAGGCAAAGGTTAAGAGATTGGTAAATCTCATTCACTCCGTCAAACCGATTCCGAACCGACCGATTCTTGGTCTTTAGGAGTAAGGTTTTATTTTCATGGTCTTGTCGTCGATCTGGTGCTGGCGTCATCGGTGTGACTGGTATAAGATCAAAACACCATTAACGTAACAGTGAAGAACAAGTTACAAAGTACAATATGATATCAGTTTATGGCACGCTATATTAAATATTTGTGTAGTTTGTCAATATAGTCAAAGATCACATGTATCTGGTCAAATTTTAAAACTAAAAATGTAAGTGTTTGAATAAAAAGAGATAAGGGTCGATTTTGAAATCTGTATTCAAGGAATCTCAAAATCAAATTTACTTTAAAAACTCCCGAGATAATGCTAAGTGCCGTTGCAACCTGATGAGCAGGAATGACTAATAAAATAACTTACGGCCAATGCAATCATCTGAGAAGGTGTAAAAAAAAATTTCTTGAAATATGGGAAGCTTTGTGTAGAAAAGGTACACGAATTCATACTGAGCATCTACTTTTAATACGTTCAGAACTTATATACTCGTATGATGCAACAAAGAATGGCTAGGGAAAATGTATTATACATAGAAATAAAGCTTCGTCACGGATAAAGAAGATAAATATCCAGTACAACCCTTCAATTTTCTGCTCCTATTTAGGCAGAGTTCCCAGGAAATTTCTACTGTCAATAACGCGTCATGCAATATTCATTGTAAGAAAATCGAATTGATTTCCCAAAAGTCATCCAAAAGGTTAATCTTCAAGAGAGAGGAATTTGAAGAAAAAAACAAGAGGCGGCGTCCCCGACGGCCAAACCACCTGATTGGCTAAAAATAAAGAAGATGCAAGCCTCCTCTCACAAGGAGCGGTTCTAGACGATTTTTACAATTATAATCAATGGGTGTGGGGGGGGGGGTGGCGTGGGGAGGAATTCGGTTCTTGCATTTACGACCTTACGACCCTTTTTTGTATAACGCAGTCCTGTAGGGTCCTTGCCTGATAAGGGTGTTATTTTAGTTATACACTTGGCTCTCGTTAACCCTGCCCGTGCTATTGATACAGATTCGCACAGTCTACATAGAAATCCCAGATAATAATATTTCTCTGGCACATATAGAGTAAAGAGTGAATCCCAGTTAGGTTCGGGCAGTTGCGAATTTAGTTCCCTCCAAAAAATCTTCTCCTCAATGCCTGGATTACATTTGGCCTGCGATTAGTCTACGGAGCCCGTATCCTGCCCGTGTCCCTTTTTCCGTACGGCCTCCGTACAGAGGCAGGAGGAGGCGGTGAGATTTTCGTACGGATTCACGGGCTCCGCGGGGCTCCGGGGCCTCTACGATTTTGTTTCACAGAAAGTTATACAAATTTGAAAAATCGGAAGCCCGTAGTCCGTAGACATGTCGTAGGTGTCATTGCACAATCCCCGCACGGACATCGCGTGGAGGACTCGCGCTGATCGTGCAGCAAACGCACGATTTTTTTGGAGAACATGGAGGCCAAAAAACGCTTCAAAACGGCACGGCGGCTGCACGATCACCGCGCCTTCTCCGCGCAACCTTTGCACGGAAGCTGCAGGGCTCCGTACGATTTCCGTGCGGAGGCTGCGGAGACTGCACGGCTACTGCATTGAAATTGCACGATTTCCGTACAATCTCCGAGCAGCCTCTGTACGGATTTGCCCCGGTCTGCCCGCAAGGGCCAATTCAAGAAATGACACGATGCTCGTAGATAATGTAAACACAAACATCGTAGCCCGTAGCCTCCTACGATGCCCCCAAAATCGCACGAAAAATCGTAGACTAATTTATCGTACGGCGTAACAATTATTGTTCTAGATCAGGTTTTGTGGAACCGTGACTGGGTTCAAGAGGATTTTTCATAGATCTGTGAATATGACAGCTTACCTAATTAAAAAGCACACATTTAAGATGAAACCATCTATAATAAATTTATTCTTCTGTCTTAAATGATTTTTTTCTCAAGATTTTTCCGATTGTCCTTCACCATGCACTCTTGAATATTGTTGTTACCATGTACAATGATAAACGAGGTACCTTAGAACCGAAACCTTCAGTTGAATCCCACTTACTCGTTATTACTCTCACTATTAATGGTCAAACTTTTCGACATAAAGACTTGGTGACTTTCGAAAGCTGATTGATGGATGGAACACAAAATATCAACCAACTTGGAAAATCATTAATATGATATATGATGAAGTGTATCGATCTGTATGCTGCTGTGAAAGTATAAACAAGTGACCTTATACTTGAGGATAACAAATGTATAAAACAATTGATTTACAATGTTGATGCTAAACTAAATGTAAGCCACAGTCAGAGTGACAGTCTGAGATTCGCAGTTAGAATAGTGAAGACCAGTTTGTGATGAGTCCAGAGCTGCCAATCCGCTTGCATTTTCCGTGTTGGACTCCAGACGCCAAGATACCCGTATTCCTACTTTTTAGACCATTGCTAAGATTAGACAAATGATTTCCTACGGCAAAATGTGGGTACCACTCTTGGTTCTCCTGATGTCCGCTGTTGTACAAGGTGCATCACATGTGGAATTTATCACCCAGCCCACTCGAGTTACAGTAAAAGAGGGACAGCCTGCAGTGTTCGTGTGTTCTGTGAAAGCGAAGTCACCTTTCGAATCAGCTTCAGTGACTTGGTCGGACAACTACAAGACATACCAAGGTTCGGATGCCTCCATCTCAATCAATGTGGAATTGAATTCGACAGTGGTTACCTCTCATCTCCAACTATTGGACACAAACCGTCATTCGCGAAAATATTTTAAGTGCGCAGTATCGATCAGTTTCAGAGGCAGGAAAAATGTTAACCTAGCGTCTCCTCTGGTTGGGGTGGATGTCCAATACTTCTTGAAAGGCACAGATTTGGAATGTCAAAGACGGCCAGATGAAACATTCTACCGAGAACACGAGGACATTGACATTGAATGTGAAGCACCGAATGCCAATCCCCCTGTTGCTCTTAAATGGATGATGTGCAGTCATCACCACTCCTCTCTCTTTTCCCTACCAGAGAAGCAAATCTCAACAAGACTGGGTGACCGAACACTACTTAGGATTCCTTTGATAACCGACAAACACCTACACAATAAAGAGCTTTGCTGTGTCCCAACCAGTTCTGCCTTCGAAGGGGAAAGACTCAACTGCTCTCTAGCACCTTTAAAGATATTCCATGCCCCTCAGGTGGAGGTGCTGCCCGACCGCAATTATCTGACGCCACCTATTGTGTTAGAGACAAGATTGAGGTGTAATGTGCTCTCCTTCCCCGAAGTAAGTGAACTGTCTTGGTCTTGCGATCCTCCATATCCATTTACATCTTGTGAGTCTTCCGGTCTATACTTGAATGTGTCCTTGGCAAGACCATCATCAGAAGCAACTGGCGAGAACGTGACAGTGACATGCAGTGCAAGGAATATGCTTGGTAGCGGTGAAGGCACGGTGACCATTGGTCTGAGTTACATAGACGTGGCGTCTCTTAAGCATTGTCCAGTAAAGAACCAAAACGTTAATGATACTCTTTTCAAAGGACACTTCATGGGTAATGATACAGCCCCAAGCAATCCTTTGGTAGTCAGAAGGGAGATGCAATCTATGGGTGATGTCTTTTATTGCTCATTTAAAAATAACAATGTCAATACCATGTCAAGTGGGTTTCAGATCATGTGGTACGTCAACGGTTACATTGTGCGACGCCATACTCCAAATCCAAGTCACCCTATGAATGACGATTGGCGATTTGTGCTTCCACACAGATCAAATGAAAAAGCCGAAAGAGTCATAGTCGCTTGCGAAGTAGGTGGTCTCGGGAGAAATTACGTAGCAGCATGTTTATTCGAAAGCACGTTACAGAAGTCAACCCTCATTGATGTTACGACTACTCTTGAGACAAAGACAACAACACGTATCTACATTTTACCGGACACATCCTTGGCTGGGGGTCATGAAGAAGAAGGAACATCCACCGTCTCTTCGAAGACACAGACAGTACACATGATAAATGGTTCCGGCAGGGCGTCCAGTTCTCAAAGAAGTTTTCTCAATATCGCATGGATGCTGGTGGTGGCAGTCATCGTAGGGTTTGTTCTTCTAGCCTGTGTTGTCGGTGTGGTCAAGGTAGTCCAGAAAGTTTGGAGTCGATCAAGGAACACCCTGAACATGCTGGATGGCGTATATCAAACGACAGTCGTTAAGTCTCTGACATCCCCTGGTCAGTCCTTCCCTACACCAGAACCAAGTACCAATGGCCAGGCGGAGCAAGAACCTTTGTACGCCACTCCTGATGACGACACCATGACCACGGCTGAGAAAGCTTCTGGAAATTACCTTCAGCGACCACATCTATCTACGTATGATTTCGATGAGACTCTCATCAAATGTATCCCGCCCAAGGAGTTTCGAAACTCGTGCTACAGCAGTCCAGGAAGCTTGGACTCATCAACAGCAGAGGACGAAGAGTTATATATCCGCAGTTCGTTTGAGGGAGAGTATAGCGATATCTCGTCAAGCTCGGGATCACATGTGTACGAGAATAAGAATGTGGTGCACTTGGGAGCTTTCGATAAACACAGTGCTTACTACAGGTCGAAAAGATTTCATCTGCCTGGTCTTCAGATTGAAGTTGAAAAGGAATAGCTTGTGGAACTAGTGATAATAATCAATACAATTTCACTTTATTTTACTACATATATTCTAAGGTATACACTAATTCACCCTTTAGTCATATCATGGAGGAAAATTGTTTGATACCATCTTAAATTTGTCATTTTAAATCCCTATTTAAACAAGCATGTATACAATATATCTTGAATTTATACTGAATTTACACTATACTCACGGAAGTCAGCATTGAAGTATGGGTAATCCGAAATTCGAGAATCGAAGATACGAAGTGGTGGTACTATGATAATATCTAATAATCAAGATATGTGTAAATATTTATATTCATTGTGTAATTCCATGTGAGGCGTAGTTCGTGGTTCCATCTTGGGCTGATCTGACCATTGCAATGTACAGTTAACAATGGCCTAGGTGTAAATCACATAGGAGCAAAGAGAACAGTTTACATTTCTACTTGATAGCTTTTGTTTCATATTTACTTGAAAGAAAAAAATATATTAAAAAATGACAACTCAACTTTGAGATCAGGTACGCTGGGCGGATCGAAGTAAATCTGTAAATGTTCATTGTAGCCGTATAGCAATAAAAAGCATACTGCAAAATATCATCAAAAAGATAATCTTTTGTACGCATTGATCGCCGCGATGACGTAACATTCAAAATATAGGTGAAGAAATGAGCATCAATATCAAAGGAGGGGAATAGGTTTGAATGGAGAAGATCCAGCAAGAACAGAATCCCCAACTATATGATAGAGTACTATCCAGAAGTATAACAGTATCATGTTCCTATTGTTACGTCAAACATGAGTTTTTGCTCGTAAGGTATAGATGTTAAAAGGCTCGGGTCGGGTGGTCGCGTCACCCTTTTTGTGAGAAAATGTCCTTTAAATCACGAAAAGTCGGGGGAATGTTTGTGAAATAAATCCTTCTTTTCTACAAATGGCCTGGACCAATTTACCAGACATTTTGTGAAAGCCATACAGCAAATCTACCAAAGGTCGCGTCCTTAACGTGCATCTTCACATGATCTTCACGAAAGCGCGTGTAACGCGACCACCCGACCTGACGCGATGACCCGATGATTCGAAATTTGCCACATGTAAATAGTAAAATACAGAATACGTTTCGAGATATTTATTTATCATGTTCATGGCCAAATGTGTGTTTGTTCTGAATGTGAATTCGTTTTGATAGTGCTATTTGTTAATATACAAATAATCTAATATATCATACCTTCATATTGCTACAATAACTGAAAAACAATATTTTTTATAATAAACTAATTGATTTATGGTATTTTATAAATGAAAAGTATGAAGCATACATCGTTCTCCACTTTGATTAATACATCACAGTTCTTTTGAAATAGCAATATCATTCGTTCCGGTTTAATAACAGTAAAACTTCATTTTTAAGACCTCAGAACGGTGACTCTTATTTTGTGCGAGACATAATAGGAAATAAATATAATAAAAGTAATAATGAATAAACATATAATTGTGCAAATCTTATGTGGTATAGCGACCATTACGGGATAATGTAAACTTATTTTAAAAAGACAATAGAGAGAAAGAGAAGTACACGGTGTTGACCTCAAGCTCTTTTATTTATGTTTCTTTGGGAGTGTAGCAGTTTTAATGAGTGTGCTTAAAGATGTTTTTCTATTAAAGGTTGGAATATTAAATGTTTTATTTTTGTTTTTGAATGAATGTCTCCAAACATTTGAAAAGTTTCTGTTGATGTTTCATAGCCTCGTGTGACGAGTAGTTTCTAGGGATTTGATCCGTTCTATTGTAAAATTTTTTGCGGTGGTGTAAATGATATATACACACGCACATCCACGCATTCATCGACCCCACACATCTCGAACACACATTCTCATCACAAACGTTTGTATCTCATCTCCCTCAAAATATGCTTGTACGTTTACGGGGGAGGGAAAGAAGGTGTATATGTTTGGGGCGTCTGCGTTTGTGTACGCCCGCCTGTGGGTGAGAGAGAGAGAGAGAGAGAGAGAAGAAAGAAATAAGTAAAGACTGTGCTTCCATCTGAAGTATTCAGCTTAGAAACAGAGAATAACAATAAATAAGAAAAGAAAAAACAATATACAGCAGTTTGTGTGTATGGGTATGTGTTTGAATGAGGAAGAGAGAGAGAGAGGCCGGGGTGGTGATGTTATAACAATTTGAAGAAAAAATAAGATTACATTTCTTTTTATCTAAGATCTGGAAAAAGGCTTTTTATAGGTATTGTATTAAAACCATTTCTAAATTGAGCAAAGCTAGAGACGTGGCGATTACAATCATTTCAAATATGTCAAACTTTATTAATTTGCATACAAAGCCTTTTTTCAAAAACAGTTCATTATATACCAGACTTCTAGTTAGTACGTGACAGATACTGTGTACTTACAGTTTGCAGACATTTCCTTATCTTAAAGTCAAACAAGGGGTCGCTTACAAGAACCCCGTAACAAAAACTCACACTGATCTCTTTTATTAAAGTGACTTGGTAACATTGCCTCAGATTCTGAAACAAAATCCTGGATTTAGCTCATGCTGCAATCATAATTATAAACCTTTAGGTCAGTCAGGAATCCCATGACTGTTACAAGCCGATCGCCTGTCTGATTATCAAGATATTTATGATTGAAAATCGGAATTTCAATTTTCGTTTTCCTAACGGTTTTTATAACTTACAGTCTTTTGGGGGAAATGAGTATGGTAAAACCGGTCACTCAAAATGTTTTACTTTTTTGAGGCACTTCATGATCATTTTGAAGTGCAATTTTGTTTAGGTCTTCAATATTATACCATATCACAGACACTGATAACACGTAGGGTCATGCATCTCAGATTTAACATTGTTAAAACAAGTCATCGGCTAGGGTTATTTTTATCAGTGGGCGAGCATATGCCATTCCACGACCGAACTCTGCACTCCAAAATATCTATCAAAGATTCTCAAAGATAATGAGATAAAGAGTGATCTCCTATAAATGTTTTATTTGGTAAGGGAGGACTGATTCTTGCTTTTTTTAGTTGGACAACACTGAGTCCAATAAAGCAATCAGTCTGTGGGGATTAGAACAGATCTTAACAAAAAGGATTTATAAAAAGATCGATCTTTTTATGTATTTCAAAGAAAAAAGACAGAAAAGTAGATGTTTAACTGTACACATCATCTTACATGAAAAGCAGCCGAAGCCGGATGTTAACCATGTAAACATATGCATTCATGCTGAAATATGACATTTTAGAAAGTATACTCACATGTAAACAACACAAAATATCAGATTATACCTAATATGAATGGTCTCCCTTATTTAGTAATAAACTGTACATATATACGTTGAGAATTTAGTTCAAAAGCACAAGTCTTTAGAGGTTCTTATGACAATTCAAATTACCCGACGGTACCATTGCCGATGCCATGAAAGAATGTACAAACTTGTCTTACATTGGAAACGTGAATAGTAACTTAGGCGAAGCCTGAAGATCAAAGGCCTTCGGCTCAACATGTATGAACTCGAAAAATACAAAAGTAAACGAAATGGCATTGTTTGAATATTACTTTACTAGGGAATATTATTTAGCGGAATGCTAGCTTCGTTCTCAGTATCTTTCTTCATTCTCTCTGCTGTTCTCCTCACCTTTCTCCTTTCTTTCAACCACAGACATAATAGAAACGTGATTATTGATATCGCAATCAGTAGTATGACACCAAGTGCTATTTTATAACCAAGACACGTACAAGTTGTATCCCTATTTATTATTGCATATTGCGATGAATCTAATATTTCAGTAGTGGTTTGTCTATGATACTGCATGGTTCTAGTAACAGGTGAGGTCGGTATTTCTGCAATGGTGTCTGTGGTGGTAGCAATTTGAACGGCGGATTTATCAAAGGCAGTTTGCGTAAAGTCATTACACTGTCCGGGAACCTTCTCATAGTTTGCTTC